>CANYCX011756245.1:0-10619 GCA_948193385.1 Breynia disticha f. nivosa | reverse complement strand
TATTGGTGTGAAATGTGTGATTTATGAATTTATGGTATGACTATGCTTATGTGATCATGGAGTTTTGCAGTTATTGAATGTGTGATTATCATTTCTTGATGAAAAAGAATAAAATATATAAAAATGTTAGTCAAATTTGGGGGTTACATAGTCTGTCTTCTTCCTCTTCCAAAATTGGTGTCCGTAGAGAAACACTTTCCTTATACACGTGAGTCTGGTATTCTTTTCTCCAATCTAGAGAAATTCAAGTCCATCTTTTATTGGGAAGTTGATGGTCCGAAAAACAACACTCTCCCTATCGCTAATTATAAGAAATGGGTTTTGAATCACGTCCTTCCCAGTTATGGCGAGACACTAGAGCAAATGGGCATGGAAGACTTGATCATGACCTCCCTGGAAGAGAATCAAATGTTATAGCAGCATTATCAACCTTTTGGAATCCCAGTTTCAACCAATCCAGCTGCTTGAGTGTAACATGTAAGTTATTCTTCTAGACACTTTCATGCTCTCCTACAGAAGGTTGATGGAGAGTCGTTGCCACTGGAATAAAACTCTCACCTATGCGAGGTGGAAAACATCCATCTTAACCAATTCAATATCAAGAAGGGTTCTGACAAGGGCAGAACTCTTTCTTTCTACAGCTTGGAACCAAAAGATGTAAATGACGTTGTCACTCACGATCAAGCCTTGGATTTGAATGAGCTTGTTGGCATCTTTAGTCTTTCCTATGCAAATATGTGTTAGCGACCACTCCAAAGAAACCTATTGTAGACCTCCTCCATTGGGCAGTAGTTCTGGTAGAAATGTGCTACCATAGTTATGATTCTCCATTTTCCTTCGCACCAGTTATCTTGAGAACACTTTTTAATGGCTTATCCTGTATCATAGATAAGTCATTGTCAACATTGTTGAGTGTGCCTCATTGGTTACTCCAACAATGGGCAAACGCCTAATTCCCAATGCTGAGGCGAGGATCAACCTCGCGAAGGGTTACAGATTGAATGCCAAGGTTTTTATCTCAGAATATATTATTTCTTTTGTGGACAAAGACACCAGGCGCCCAAAACAAGCCGACGCAGATTGGTTTGTTTTCTAACCCAATCTCCTCTCCACGTATCTCGACCCTTTTGGTTTGAAGCCAGAAGGGTTTCACCAGGCGAGTTGGTTTGCCTTCACCACTCCCCATGAATTCCTTGTATTGAAGATCATTTCGGTCCAATTCTATGTGTGAGTTGAAGTGTATACTCCCCACTTTAACAGTCGCCAGTTTGGGTTCGCCCAAAGTATTCTTTACCCATTAACACATGTGTGAAACAACAATGGAAGAAACACTCTGGCTATGAGTTCGTAGAATTCCTACTGTACAGAATAAAAGGATATGATAGTTATCCCAAGAATTTTTCTACTAATTTCTTCACATGTCCGTGAGCAACACCAAGGTTTGCTCGATGGTGGGCCAACTACTGGCAATCTCAGTACTTCGAAGGTAAGCTCACAACAATTACATTGTGCAACTTGTTTTATTTATTTACCCTTTTGTTGTTTTAACTACTTCAGTCTCATTTCAGATAGAAGGGCACAACTCGCTGTGGAATTTCTAAGGCTTCATTCTTTGGTTTTCGATGAGCACAAAAAAAACTGTTCGGCGAAGCTACCAGACCATCATAAAAATGCAAAGAGTCCCTAGTTTCTCCCAAACCAAAGAAGAAAAAGTCTAAGAAGGCAAGCAAGCCTTCTGAGAAACCAAAGAAGAGGAGGCTAGTGAAGTTGAGTGACGCCTCTTCTAAGCCTTCAAAAGAAATTCCTTTGACTTCTCGCGATGTGTCCCCAACTTCTTCTCCAAGTAAATCAGAATAGGCAGAATCTCAAGAGTACGAAACCTCACCTCCTGAAGTTGTCAAATAATTATTGAGGAGCAACCATCATCACCGCCACCAACTAGAGTTATGGAACAACAAGGTAACATCCGTGCATATATTCGATGTTTTGATGATGAGCATACCTACTCGCTGAGTGCAGAGCCAAGTACAAGTGTTCTATTGTGAATGCCTTGTACGCAAAATTCCTCAGACGCTGGATGGAAGAGTGAAACTTTGACTTGGACATCACATTTTTCTTAAGTGTTATAAATAGACTTCCACATCACAAATATGCTTCCAGTGCAGGGTCTCACGACAAGGGCAAAAGCCAAGTTACTGCAGAATCCACAAAGGAATCTGCTCAGGACCCCCTTCTCGCCAAAGCTGTAAGTTCATCTCAAACTTAAACCCTTTTCCGTTACTTATTTGGTAATGGCTACTTATCCACTCCTTGCAGCTAGCTATTTCCAAGCTAGAGCAATGCAGAGTCAAAGTTTGAGGTCCTAGGGAGAGCTCTACTCCAATTATGGAAGCAAACAAGAGCGAGATGATCGCTCGTGCTAACCAAGCTGAGACTACCTCCATCATGGAGGAACCATTTAGATTGGGTGACTCAAGGCTGAGACGGTAGTGATTCTCAGTGAAGAAGAAGAAGAACTAAGGTGACGTTGACCTTTCTACCGCTTTAGGTTGCGTTTTGTGTCAACGTTGTACTTTACTATTGTCATTATTTCCTTTTAGCGTATGCTTATCACCTGCCTTGCGTTTGTCTTTGCAAAAAAGTCTAAACAGAGTGCTCCGGAGTCTCCTTTCCATGAAGCAGTCCAAATAGCCACTTCTCTTCTAGAAGCGAGTCTATTTGAGCGTTCTCTACCTTGGGACATTCATGTTGCTCTGAACGCACCCACCTTTTTACCTTCTTCTTCATCAGTGGCTATTGCTTTAGGTTCGCCTAAGTTGCTGTACCAAAATTATCCTCTCCTTTTCCAACCAATGCTCCTTCCTCACCAAAGGAAACTAAAGCAAGAAGATCATTTTCAACCCCTACACCATCCACATCAACTGATGTCTTGCCCATCTTTCATTCTCCAGACATAAGAGCAATATCTAATTTCGGTTTGAAGCGAACCTTCTCAGATTCTTTTAACAGGATTCGCTCACTTTCCTTAGGATGAAGTATCCCCTAAACTTATGGTTATCAATATTTCTTGCCTCATTTTGCACGGCCTAACTAACGCTTTAGTTTTCTTGTTCTCACAGTCCCCATCACATGCCCTCCAACGACAACCCAAGAACCTTCTATGATCTCTTATCTCCCCTTTGTTTCCCTCCTTTGCTAACTATGTGCAAGACATGCTCACCTTCGCGCCCGATGTTAAGCATTTTATGTCACAGTTCATGAATCTCAACACATGACATCTAATCTCACAATTGAAGTTTCAATCGAATATTCCTCGACATTTGGCGATGCATTTGGATATCTTGAACGACTGTTGGCAACAAGCTAACCAAGTGTGTTTTCATGACTATCGCGTGGGTTTTCCTGACGAAGTTCATTTCTGCACGCCCCCAACACGGACCACCAAACGAGGAGACAAAGAGAAGCAATAACAGAGCCTCGCTCTGGTAGAAGAGAAGATCCAAATGTTGGAGCGACAACTTACTGAGGCTAAGCAAGAGGCCATAGTCCTAAGGAATGGACTAACGTCTATGGAGCGAGAAGAGCAAGAACCTGAACGCATTGAACGAATCATCTCTGTCCACAACATTAGCTTCCGCACAAGAAGTTATGTGCTTATGCTCTAGAGAGGATTTTAGAGTAGTGCAATAGTCGCACCAAAGAATGACTTACTTGTACCAAGTAAACATTTTGAACTCTGAATATAGCCTTATTGTTTATTTTCATTATTTTTTCCTTATTTATTGATCAATATTCGATTGTCCGAATAATGTCCAAAAGTCAGGGAATTTATGTTGCAACACTACTTTATTCGCTTCCCAAATTGAAGGCACATATTTCTTTAAGTACCTTTTATTTATTCCTCACTTGTGAGGAATTTCTTCAAGTGATTCTAATAAGTATGTGTTACCCGAGTAAAGGGTCTTTATCCTAAATGGACCTTTCCAATTAGTGGACCATTTTCCAAGTGAGCAAACTTTCTTACTCAAAGGGAAAATAATTTTTCATTCTAATTCTCCAACTTGGAAACTTCAAAATTTACATGTTGATTATAAGCTCTCGTAACCTTTTCTTTTTGTACTTTTAACGAATCTAAAGCCTTTAGACAAATATCATGTAATGCCTCTAATTATATCATCATGACATCATTATAATCTAAACTTGTGAAACCATTTTGCCTAGCCACTCGCAATGACTTAGCAACTATTTCAAAAGGCAGCATTATGTCGTCTCCATACACCAAGTTATATGGACTCGCTCACATGCTATCCTTAAAACCAACTCGATGTGCCCACAACGTTTGTTGTTGTAATTCAGACCAATCTTTTGGATTTCCTTGAATCAACTTCTGAATATTTCCCTTAAGTATCTTATTTTTTGACTCAGCCTATCCATTCACTTGGGCATAATAGGGTGTTTAGTTTAATATGTCAAAGCTAAACTCGATTGAGAAGTCTTTCATTGCTTCACCATTAAAGACTGTCACTTGGTCAATTGCAATAGATTGGCAAACTCCAAATCTATAAATAACATGCTCTTTGACAAAATGCATAACTCCACTTTGAGTCATAATTTTCATAGGCACAACTTCTACCCATTTGGTAAAATAATCCGTTGCGCTCAAAATATACAAAATGCCTCCTTTCCCTAAAGGATTTATCTCACTAATCGCGTCCATCACCGATCCTCTAAAAGGTTAAGGCTAAAAATTGATTGTAGTTCTACTGCTGGAACGAGAATGATTGCTCCATGCCTTTGGCATTGTTTACACCCCTTGGCCATAGCTATGCAATCCTTTCTCATATATGACCAGAAGAAACCATGTCACCTAATTATCGAAGACATTTTTTCTCCTGCTTGGTGCAAACCACATAGTCCATAGTGGGATTCTGCCATTATTCATATGGATTTATTTGCATTTACACATCACAATAACAATCCATCTCCACCTTTTCAAAATAATTCATCATTAATCAAGGAGTAATTGGTTGAAATTACGAATGACTTTCTCTCAACCAACGATGGGTTAACTTAAGTGAATTTAATCTCATCTCACCAATCTACTTTTGAGAAGTGATAGAGAAAATTTATCATTCGATTTTCAGAACTTGCACTGTCTTAAATTATAGTCAAATATTTAATCAAATCGAATGAAACCTTAAAACGAGTTGCTAACTGTGCCAATTCATTAGCAAAAACATTATTTACGCGAGGAATATGTTGAATTCGCATAATCTCCAAGTATTTCAACAAATGAAATACTTGAATTCAAGATTTTTCTAAAACTGGGTCCAAGCATCTCGCTTGTCCAGTTATTTGGTTTATCACTAACTATGAATCAACAAATACTTCTAAACATGATGCTCTTAACTTTCGTGCCAATTTAAGGCCCATGACTAAAGCTTTGTGCTCAGCTTTATTGTGGGTGCAACTCTCGCTAAGTCTATACGAGACATACATCGGAGCACCTCCTGGGATCATTACGAATATATTTATGCCTTGGAAATATTTGGTACATGAGCGATCGAAATGCAGCTGCCAAGGAGTTGTTCCTAAAAGCTATTTCCTATTTCCCTCAAAGTCTGTTCACTATAAGGCAG
The DNA here is from genome assembly GCA_948193385.1 of Breynia disticha f. nivosa. Lineage (NCBI taxonomy): Eukaryota > Viridiplantae > Streptophyta > Magnoliopsida > Malpighiales > Phyllanthaceae > Breynia > Breynia disticha. Next base: position 4,980 of record CANYCX011756245.1, on the reverse strand, counting down.
TGGATGATCAGTCAAAAAGTTAGCTAAAGCTTGCCTTTTAACACATTTTTAAGGGACACATATTAAAGCATATTGAACTAGAAAAAGAATCCACTTACTAATTTACCCTTTTAATAATGGACTTGATAGCATAAATTTAAGCACAACAGTTGGGACAATAACAAAAAATGTATAGATAAGAAAGTAATGGCGTAATTTTATTGAAGCAAAATACAAAGACAAATATAGTTTTTCTATGTATGGATATTTACATTCTACTTCCAATAACCTACTACTTAAATAGAAAATCATCCTTTCTCATCCATTGACATCCTGCACGAGCATGCTCCCTATCTAGTCTTGCATCACGGCTACGCACAACTACAAGGGTTTTCTAGCCTTGGGCGACTCCAAGACGGGGGCCTTGGACAGATAATCCTTGAGGTCATCAAATGCTCTTTGATGTTTGCTCGTGCAAGAAAAATCTTCAGAAGCTTTCAACCTAAGCAGTGGTGAAAAAGCTTGTGTCCTACCTGTGGCATTAAAAATAAACCTTCATAAATAATTTACGTGGCCTGAGAAACTTTGCAACTCTCTCTTATTCTTAGGGGGTTGCATAGCGATTATAGTTTTTGCCTTCTTAGCATCAACCTCTATGTTTTTACTATGAATAAGGAATGCTAAGAATTGACTCGAAGATACACAAAAGTACACTTTAATGGATTTAATTTCAACCCATGATGTTTCATCCAGGCAAAGGACTGAGCGTGTCACACCCAAATTTTTAAAACTCATTTTCAAATAAATTAGAATTTTGGCAACCTTTTTTTTTATTTTTTCTTTTTAAAATCAATCAACTCAACAAGCAAGAGGAAGAGATAATTATAAATCCTTCAAAAACCGTAATCTAGTTTGGTCATAAACAATTTCAACACGAATGCGGAAGCCTGGAAAATAGTTTACATGTTAAAGGATGCAACCCTACTTAAACAAAAGCAAGTATAGTTTTACAAAATAGGATTCAATCCCAAATACTAAGAACCTCAACCTTCTTTTTGTATTGCACCACTAGCACCACCAAAATGTAGTCTGTTGCTAATCATTGTCACTCTGCACACATTACACAAACACACATGCATGTGGGTAACTAAATACCCAATAAGTACACCTACAACACTTACCAAGGTAGTTAATGCATAAGTACTCGTTGGTAAAGTATTTTAGGTGTTTTATGAACCAAGGGTAAAGGAATCATCCTAATCATTAGCTACTTTCAATAGGTATTATTGCATTATTGAAGGTAAGGAATCACCATTCCTAATTGATTCTAACTTCCAATCTTTTAATAATCAATCAACTCAACCTCTCTCTTACAAATCCACCATTTATAAATATTTTTACACTAGAACAGTCTGGAGAACGGCCTATGATTTCTATTCTCCATCCTGTTCTGTCCATCTGACACAATTTGGAGGAAGGGAACTGCTTGGAAAATGGTTTAGCCAAACCATTCACAGGCCATTTGGGCCTTCTTTCCTGTCACTAAAAGTGGAACGGCTTGGGAAACGACTTCCCCAGCCCATTTCCTAGCCCGTTTTAGGCTACTGGTTCAGTAATTTCACATCATCCTTATTATACAACACTTAGTAAAAACTCACCCCATAATGTAGACATTTCATGTAATTCTAAAACACACCAAGAGCATCTCCAACATGTCATATTCAGGCTTAATCACACATCAAACCTCAAGCATTTCATTCCTCAATTCACATACAATTCACATTTTGTATACTCACCACAGATAAAGAAAAAATAATCATGTCATATCCACATGAATCCATTTAATCAAATCCATAACCAATTGGCATTGCCCTTAATTGCAGATTACCATTAATTACCATTCTCACTCATGCAATGTTATCATTTATATAAACGTAAGGCCAATACAAATATATGGCCACACACACCATTTAAGTTCCATTATTTCATTACATACCAATAGTTCAACCCACAATTTTCTTTCTCACAATCAAACACTCATTATATCCATAACATATATAATCATCTATAAGCACAACAACCATGCCACCTACATTCACGCAAAACATACTAGCAACCATACACACAAACCAATCGACTCTTATAGCAATCACATTCAAGCATCATAATAGTTCTGAACATAACAACACCAAAACATATATTGATCAATCACATAAGTTATACCAATAACATTCCAATAATCCACACACATTCATTTTTTGTGCAATAATGTAATCAATGCATAATGAATGCAAATGAAATGCCAATGCATTTCCACACATATGTTAGAATTCTCACAATCATTCATAAACTAGAGAGCTCTTTCCCTCTTTTCATTCCTAGAGAGCTCTTTCCCTCTTTTCATTCTGAGAGATCTCTCTCTTTTTATTTGGCTAATCCCCCACTTTTTACAATAATGGAGCTCTTGCTCCTATGACATTTCCCCACATATATTAGAGCTTTCGCTCATGTCATTTAGGCTAATCCCCCTTTCTTTTCACAAGAAAAAACATCTCACTTTTCTTCCCACAACATTGAGCTAATCCCCTTTTCTTTTCATAAGAAAAAACATCTTGCTTGCCTTTTCACAACATTGGGCTAATCCCCTTTCTTTTCATAAGGAAAAACATCTCGCTTTCCTTTCCACAATCTCATAGCATGAACATGCACCGTGCTCATGCAAATGCCAACAACATTCATTACAAATGAAATCAATGAAATGCTCTGTGTAGTCGCAACAATATCAACAAGCCAAGTCACATATCACACGTATTCCTAATGAATATTATACCATCACAAACTCATACATGCATTTCATAAGATTTCACCATCATCATCACATGCCCTAAGGCCATATTTTTATACGCACAATCCACACATAATCGCAATCATCAGAATTGCATTCACAGGGAATCTAACTAGATTACCGCACATCACACACATACAACATACTTGCATCTTAATTTTACCTCATTATCACTTATTTCATAAAATCATTAACTAATTCCAAATCACATCAATCACAAATCAAATCTCACCAATTCATCTTTATATTCATTAATCACGTTTACGAATAACTCCATCAACTATAATCACACATATCATTTCATTGTTCCATTCAATAACTCATTCGAAATTTTAGTTAACTAATCAATATTGTACACCAAAATCCTCACACTATCCGTATTAACATTCACGAGGCCCACAACACATCAAAACACCCACATTCAACAATTTATATGCTTTACATTTAGGTTCTTTCCATGCCATCTCAAATCACAAATCACAATCACAATCATAATTCAAAGTCTCAACTAGACCAACAATTAAAACACACCAATCCTAAGTCCATTTAAAGACACTTTACTCTAACATTTTCTCCAATTTACATTTAGTCAAGTATACTTAACCATACAAATGCAAGACCTACAATGGTAAGTGTGTTTTGATGCACTTACCTCAAAATCTGCGAAGTCGGCTCGTTGCTCAACTCCACTCTAGGTTCCGAACACTACCTCCTAAACAAATCAAGTCACATTTCTTACATTACACACAAATCTACGTTCAATTTGTCAGTCTCATTCTTATTTATCAAAACCCCCCATTTTACCCAAACCCTAGAACCTTAATCTTTTCTAAATTTTTGGTATTTAGTTCCTAATCCGTACACAATACTTCATTAACCATAACCCATCCAAAATACATCTTTTTCCCAAACCATATACTCAGAATCACCCAAAAATAAGAGTAAGTTTAGAGCTTACCTTATTCTTTTGAAGAGATTTGCCAAGCGAACTCTTCCTCAAGCTTAAATCTACTAAATCTAGGGTTTTTGAGGTTGGATTTAGCATTTTTAAGCTCTAAATTGAAGGGTTTTAGTGTAGGGTTTAGAGAGAAGTCGGGTGGGTGTTTTAGGGTTTTGTTTTCTCTTTCAAAAATGTTCACGCGGACCTATTTATAAAACCCCGACAGACCAAACGACCTATAAAATGGCATGCCCAAACCGTTTGGGTGGCCGTTCTCTCTTTACTCTGGGCGAGATTTAATTCAGAAAGTACGGGAAAACGGTTTGGGAAACAGTTAGCCTTGGCCGTTTCGCTGGCCGTTCTCAGCCACTGTTCTGACATTTTTCACTAGATTTAAGTTAAAATTTTTGTGGTGTTATAGAGCGAGGTCATCTATATGACTCTCATTCGACATTGACTTAATCACAATGTCGTCAATATATACTTCCACAACATGCTCAATGATATCATGAAAAATTAAATCCATTGCCGTTTGATAGGTGGCACGTGCATTCTTTAGGTCGAAAGGCATAACAACCCATTTGAAAGTACCTAATGATCCAAGACATCTAGAAGCAGTTTTATGAATATCCTCTTCTACCATATAGATTTGATTATACCCTGAGTATCCATTCATGAAAGAAAAAAGTGATACCCAACAATACTATCAATCAACATATCGGCTACAAGCATAGGATACTCATTCTTTGGTGTGCTCTTGTTTAGATCTCTAAAATCTATAAATATGCAAATCTTAACATTTTTCATCTTAATTAGAAAAATATTAGAAATCCACTCGACATACTTGATGGTGCAAATGAAGCCTGCTTTTAAAAGCTTCTAAATTTCTTATTGTACCAAGTCTATGATTTCCCTAGTCATTTGACGAGGTTATTTTTTCATTGGTTTGTAGCCAGGTTTGGTAGGCAACTTGTGTTCCACTAGCTCATTATCCAAGCCTGGCATCTCATGGTAGTCCCACGCGAAACAATCTCAATTTTTCTTTGATTACTCAATCAAGCTTTCCTTAAACGAGTCTCACTACAAGATTCTGCGCGTTTAGCGTCCAAAATTTAGCGTCCAACTAAATTTGGACGCTAAATTTAAGCATTTAGAGTCCACGTGGACGCTAAATTTTTAGAGTCCACGTGGACGCAAAATTTAGCGTCCACGTGGA
>CANYCX011755797.1:0-10895 GCA_948193385.1 Breynia disticha f. nivosa | reverse complement strand
TTCAATAATCATTCTCAATTTACCTAACAACATTTTACAATGTGCTCTTTTAATTCCAACAATCCAACACCTCTCCCATTTTCATTTTCTCTAATTCTCTTCACAAATCTCATAAACCATTTTCTTGAAACCGAAATTAATTCCACCACGTAAATTACCCAAACAAATTGGTCATATCATTAACCTTAATAAAGCTTAAGAAAGCTAACGTTAACAACCAAACTGAAAACCGAAACTAGGGTTTGAAATTCCATTTTCACTTTTACACTTCTCACATAAAACATCGATTTAACCCGTCAGAACCACAAATTAACCTCAAAATCATGTATCAATAGTTACTACACATCCATACCTAACAAATAAACTCAGTTTTACGCGATTCTGACTTGAAACAAATGAGAAATCGCCTTAGAAAGTCCAACCATAAACAAAAACGTGAATTATGATCTTGGGTTAGTAAAAACTCACTAAATCAAGCTCCCGATCGAATCCTGCAACTCCCGATCACCAAGATTTGTCGAGTTTCGAGTGTTGTTAGGGTTTTCAAAATTCTCTCCTTGGTTTGGTATGGTTTAAACGTGGATGAAGGATGGAATGAAGAAAGATGGAGAGTTTACATATATATATATATATACTTTGGCAATGACCGTTTTACCCCCGGCCTTACCCGTGACCATCTTTCATCATTCTCTCTCCCGGTCGAACCAAACTTACCCGATTTTAAATTTCACAATATTTCTAACACTCCACAATATTTAATACTTAAAACTTTTCGCAAAAAATTTTCTCACACTTTTGTTAATTTTCCATAAATTTCAAAAAATCATTAAAATTGGAGAGCGTTACACACATAATTCATAAATTACATATGAATCAATAACATAAGGTCAATTCTTCCTTAATATCATCTTAAGCTATTTAAAGCTTTAATGAATTATGGTTAAGGAAAATCTCTAAGTGTTCTAACACTTATAAATTCAGTATCACTTCTATCATAAGTCTACGAAACCACTTACCTCAAAATACATGTAAGTCGCACCACTTCCACTGACTAATGTCTCGAGTTAAAATTGTCTAGATCCTCTTAAACAATCAAATATTCCATAATCAGTCATTCAATCCATTCTCAATAGTTCTTTCAATCCTAAACCATTTTTCCAATAACTAAACAAGGATGTCCAACCTCAAATTAATCAAAATTCAGTAAGTTTCATCATCAACCAAGCAATACAAAGTACAATCCTTACCTTAATTGACTTGGATGACTAATTATTGGAAGAATTTGTTGTTTCTTGCCTCTCACACGTTCCTGGACTTAGGATTAGGGTTTATATCTCAGCTACTACTTAGTTCTCTGTTTTAGTGAATTAAATGAATCAGAATAGATTACTTGATATATTTCAAGATAACACAGCCTCGAACAAGAGTCGTGCCATTTGGTCGTGCCGTGATTTCTCAGCACGAGTTTTATATCAGTCGTGCATGATCTCGTTCTGCAATTATTTCGACATGAGGGCGTGCCAATTTTCCAGGTTCAGCACGAGGTCATGCTCGTCTGCACCCATGAGCATGGGGCTTTCTGTATGAGCGTGCTGACTGCTGTTTTTCACAATTCTTACCTAAATCGATCCGATTCGATCCTATTTTAGTGTATTTCTGAGATATTTAAATTCCAATAATTTTTAGAATGTTACAATATACACACACACACACACGCACACACATATATATATATACATACATTTATATATGTATATATATACATATACATATACATATATATAAACATATATATATATATACATACACACACACACATATATATATACATATACATATATATACACACATATATACTTTCATATATATATATCCTTCCCACAGTTTACTATATGATTCATATTTACTATCAATCATCACATACGATAAAGTAATTAAATTCGCACATTATTTCATATTTTAAGTGAGTTAGACTATTCACCTGCTCACTGAAATACTCGGACTGGCAAGAACTCGTGCCCTGTCCAGGTCGCCTGCTCTGTTATCCTAGAATAACATATATGAATTTTGCTATAAAATTGATTTTACAATATACATCAATATGCATGCTCCTATTTCAATACGATTAACTCCCTATGGCGTTAATCACTAACGATTCTTAGTTTTAACTAACTTTCCTATAACTATTAAGAATGAAAACTTTGTAAATACTTACCATTTTCTCTATTCTTTTATGTTTTGCTTAAGCCAGATGACTCGTGGCTCAATTCTACGATCAATTTGATATATAGTACTAATTTTCTAGCTCAATTTCTCTTATTCTCTCTTTCTCAGAATCCTCTTTCTTTTCCTCTATTTTTCCTTTGCTTTGGCGAATGTACTAATTTTGCTTGAAAAAAGCCTATATATACTAAAATTGATCAGCACGATCGTTCCCCTCTCAGCACGCCCTGTGCCAATGTTCATTTCCCATGTGCTACTCAATTGTTTTGAGATTCGTGGACACTCAGCACCTTGGCATACCCCGTGCCTACCTTGGCTCAACCGTGTCTATCATTAAAAGTACATTTTGGTTCATTTTTTAGCATCATCGTGCTTCATTTTCCAGGCAACATGCCCCACATGTTGATAGCACGCCCAGTGTACTATTTAACCATTTTCTTGTCGATTTCACATCCAAGCTTCATTTTGTCAAATCTTTAATCTGTAAACTCTTAACTTGTTCATAACATTCTTATTTAACTTGTGTTTTACCTCTTTTCTTTATTAACTTATCTAATTATTACTGAATCATATTAATCAATTTACTTATTTAACTTAACAATAAGGTTTAGGAATGTGAATGTAACATATATAATATTTACACATCGCACTTATTCCAAACCATTCCTTTCAAGTTTGAAGGTACGAAACCCTAAACTAGTTAACTAGTTTTTCCATGAACATGTTTAGAACTTGGAATTGAGTTTTGTGTTAGTTTTTTTGCATGATTTTTGCAAAGATTTTTGTTGTGCCATATTCTTGATTTTTTGCACAAAACTTAAAAAATTGAATTAAGAATGATGGATAACAATAGTAGCATAAATCTTTGAAATTTATGGAACTAGTAGCATTTTTACATTCAGTACAGGTCATACTGCCCTCGACACAGCTGCATTCATTAGCTAAAAAGTTATATAACAAAAAAATTTACATAGAAAAAAGTAAAGGAAAATGAGAGTAGAAGATAATGATAGAGAGGAAAGGCGAGAGAGAGAAAGAGATAAGAGAGAATAAGAGGGAGATAGAAACTCGAGAAAATTAACTAGGAATACCATTTAAATGATCATAAGAGAATAAAGGTGAGAACTTGTGATAATACTATTGTTATATAAGTCTTAGAGAAAACCAACGTTGCATAGTAGGACTAAGCATATTGAAATAAGGTACCATTTCTTATATGATAATTATCTTAAAGGTGATATTTGTTTGAAGTTTGTATCCAGTAATGGTGTCAATTGACTGATACTTAACAAACCACTTAAGGAAGACATTTTTAATGAGATAAAAATGATAATTGGTATGTTTGACTTGAAGTCCATTTGATATGCTTTTTTATATGAAATACATCATTTTTTTCATACGAATACATTTATGCTAAAATAGTAAACTGGTCAATTTGGTGTAAGCCTCACTTGAGCAATGAAGATAAGTACTATAATAGTTGATCATGCAAAAATTCCCACTATGGTGCTTATTATTCATAAACACTTTTTCCACTTAAGTAAAAATTGACACAAAAAGTCTCGTAGAAGTTTGGAGCAATGTCTAGTCGAGAAATCCAAAGTCAAGAAGAGTAAAGTGATATTCCTAGGTTACTAATCAACCAATAGTTTTGATGGTAGAGTAAAGTGGATTTCCCTGGACAGTAGTTGACCAATCCATCTTCTAATCAAATAAAATTTTTTAACACACTAGAAAAACCAGTCAACCAATAATTTCTTCAGTCAACTAAACCAAGCCACCCACAACTTGTAGCCTATTAGACCAAAGTCACACCAAAACTAGTCGACCAACAAGTACACTAGTTGATTGGAAACAAAACTATGACATCTCTGTACTATTAGCTTAGAATAGATACAGAAACTAAAAGTAAACTGAATAGAAATCTTTCACATATATTAACATTACATGAGTATTATGAGTACATATGTATTATCATGAAAAATAGTATTAAAAATGTCAGACTACAAAAGACAAATGTTATAGGGCAAAAATACACTATGTATTAACAACATATCGAGCATACAAAGTGCCACAATGGGCATATTGGATTCAATTATAGAAATAGGAAGTTCCACAGAGGGCATGGTACTTTCCATAATGGTCGTGTGGTCAGCACGCATCATGTTCTTCTATGGCACAACCATGTTTGTTGTAAAATTTGTATAGATTAGAAAGAAACCAAGCAGGATATGGTATGAAAACAAAGTTAACACAGGGCCTTCAAAACACCATTAAACCCTCTAAAAAATACAAAACAAACCTCCACGAATTAAATCCTACCACTTTTGACCTCAAATTAAAAAAAGAAAGAGAGAGTTGGGGATGAAAAGTAAAAGAAAATAAAGCCTCATTAAGGTAAGAAGAGCTTTGAAAATTTAAAATTCTTAATCAAGAAATTCTTAAGATTATACAGAAGGTTCTTGTTAGGTATTGTTAGGGAGAAATTGATAGATGGAATAAGAGGAAAAATTGCATATTTATACACACACAGATGAAATTGAATAATATTGAGAATTACATTTTGTTATAAAGATTAGTATTAATCTATAGGACAATAATATGGACAACAGTATTAGGATTAGGTTGCAATGAATTCTTAATATTTCACCTAAATAGGTGGGAAATATAAATCACATTGGTACAGTTACATTGGTAATTATATGTATTGTATGATGTATATTATGAATGAGATGAAAGGAAAAAGCATATGAATGTTTGAATTGATATTATTTGCAATGATCATGTGTTATATTTAATGTGTTAATGGAGGATGAAATTGTAGATGATGGTTGGACATGTGTATAGGTTATATGAAATGTGCACGGGAAATATGTAGATGACGAATGGAAATTATATAGGAAATGTGTAGATAACGGTTGGATATTGTACAAGAAATACGTAAATGACAGTTGAAAATTACAAATGATAGATGGATACAAACGTGCAAATGAATGAAAATGTCAAATGTAAATATTATTTGCTATCACAGGGTTAAATGATCAAATGTATGTATTGACATATAAATTATTTATTTAATTTTATATATTGATTATTCACTAAGTTTTGTGGCTCATACAAATGAGCATATTGTTTTAGGCTTAGGAAGCTAGATTAGAATAGATAAAGAGTATATCTTCAAGTTGGACAATTATCAGCTCCTAAAATATCTCTCTCTCTCTCTCTCTCTCTCTCTCACTCTTCTTACATTAGTAATGCATTTTGTATTTAGTGTTCACAATGTATAGATTATGAATATTCCTTGTTTGACAAATACATTTAAGTAAATGACATAGTTGACATGTTCATTATATGTATGATTTATTGAGATTTATATAAGAATATGGTTATTGACTTTGCTATTGATCATATAGTTAATTGAAGATTGATATTAGAAGGTAAATTGATTGATAAATGGTTAATAAATAATTGATAGTTAGTATGTTGTCTCTTAAAAATGTTAATGAATTGCATATTGTGAGAGTTATGATTAAATGACTTATTAAGCACTTAACACGGGCTGTGTAAAATTCCCATCCTAAAGATCTATAATTAATAAATGATTAACATAACTAAGTTAAATTAAATAAAATGAAGAATATTTCGTATTAATTATGAGTAGATAGATAGTTGACAGTGAGTATACATATATAAGAATTTTTTTGCAAAAAAAATGAAGTATAGGGGGTGGCAGACTACATGTAGTGTAATATGCATGCTAGCCATGACCATGTGTAGTCAAGTACACATTGTGGCCAATAGACACGTGGTGGCAACTGCCACGTGTAGTTTCTATAGACCGTGTATAGTTAATGCATTATGACATAATTTTGGAGAGATTTGGAACTTGAAGCATGAGATGTAAATTAATGACAATAAAAGGAAGATGAAGAAGGGAAATGAAGTAGAAAAGAAAAAAAATAGAGGGATTAATATAGAGAGGGAGATCGAGAGAAAGAGATATAGATTGACCCAAGAAACACTTAATTGATCGTAAGATTGAGGAGGGCGTTGATTGGTACTGGCACTATAGGAAACCCATAGAGATAACGGTAATAATTTATGAAAATATAGAATGTATCGTGAATTTAGCTTAGATTTAGAAATTGTTGATAATTGACAAAAATAGGGAATAGATATAATTGAAATACGAGCACGTATATTAATATGTTATTTACACTGAGTTTTATGGAGAATTTTATATATGGTTATATAGGACGACAGACTAGGCGAAAAATATAGGATCAGAGCTCGTACCACTCTGAGTATTTTAGCGAGTAGGTGAGTAGTCTAACTCACTTTTAAATATGATTTAATATGCAATTTAAATACTTGATAGTAAATGATTGGTTGATATTATATGTGACTGTGATCGAATGATAAAGGTGAAATTGAAAGCAATAAGTAAGCATTATGCAAAATGGTTTGTACAGGTACAAGATATATGAATTAAAATGAGAACATGTATATGAAATATAAATGGAATTGTGAACATGTATGTTTATGATATACCGGCAATTGTGCACACTGTTATACGTTTTATGATATCGATATACGATATATGATTGGTGTTGATATGGTAGGTCGAGGTTGATAATGGTGTTGATTATATGATCGATCATATAGTAGAGGAAGTATATTATAGTAGAGGAAGTACATTATTGTAGAAGAAGTTATACAGAGACACAAGGTTAATGATTACACATTGCATGATTATAAATGATAAATCCTACAAGTACGATCGTTAAGATCACAGTAAACTTAAAATCAATGAATATGAGATTATATTTATACGTTTGAAGATATTCGATACAAAAATATAAAAATGAACGATATGACTAGAAATTATATAGACATGTAAGATTGGTAAAATATTATAAAGAATATGAAAATGAACTTATTTATATGAATTATAAGTTATTGATTATCAAATGACTACTGACTGAGCTCGCATCTTATAAAATCTGCTTTCATATATTTTATTTTCAAGATTAGGTACGTAGCCAGAGTTGATTATACAGATATCCACAAGTGGATCATCTCCTGCTACACAATAGCTCTCTCTCTTCCTAAGACAGTGCCATTAGGCTAGTTCATATTATATGACGACATGTTATGTTGATATGTCAGATGATCTTGTATATGATGACTGTTACAAATATAATTGACATGATACGTTGTTGGATGATACTTTAGGTTAAGTTGTTTGCTTACATTGGATAATATATATGTTTGTGAGATAATTTTATGATATAGATTATATGTAAATGACAGTTCAGAGAGCATGATAAGTTTATACCTATATATATATATATATACAATGTTTATAGCTTGATATGTGGTTGATTATAAGTTGACTTGGAGCGTATTTCAGGTTACAGTAGTTTGAACACAAACCTTACTTAATTGGTAGGGGGTACTGTGTTGAACAGAACAAAGGGCGTGATAGTTAAACACAAAGATGTACCTTTTGGTGTGTTGGCTAACACATTTTATGTTCCGTTATTATTTTTAGACGTGCTATAAACTATTTGAAGAAAATAAAAAAAATTAATTAATCACTTTTAGATAGTAATATGAATAATAATTACATGATTAATATGTTAGTAAGAATAGGATGTTTCATTTTGGTATCAAAGTAGGGATATGACCGATGGACATTAGATTGATATGTGATTTATGACATACATGTGCTAAATCATTCTTTTTTTATTTTATAGAAATATTACATTTACAATAAATTGTTGAAAGAAATGGAGTTATAGATCTCCAGGATACTATGTAGATGTCTCATGTTGCATCATATCATGAGCCCTTTAATCCAGATTACCCTTAGTATGACCCAACTTATCTACAATAATATTCTGAATACAGAGAAGCACAACCAGGAGATTTTAGTAGACCTAAAAAAAGAGCTGAGTTTAACTCGACATATATTGTATACCAAAGTCATATGGGAGTTAGGTCACCACTATATTTGTTCTAGGCCTCTAGAGATAAAGAAGTTGAACAAGGATCCATTAAAGGATAATCGAGTAGTGTAGCCTTAATTTTAGAGCCTAAAAGGATATCATGTCTGCATTATTAGAGAAAACATATAGGTGAGTGTAGGATGATTACTGGAGGTTGTTACCATTATGCAATGAGGACACTATCTAGGAAATTATCCTGAGAGATTGAATAAATAGGAGTCAATAAGAAGGATGTCTCGATCATAGACAATAGTGTAGAGCGATGATCCGATGTCTACAACCAGTAATAGTCATGGTAGAAGTATAAGAGTTTCAATTTATAGTAGAAGAAAACATAATGGTACCATATTATCTCAGAATATGCTAAACTAGTTTATTAAAATTGTTAGAGGAAACATACTAAAAGTTGTGGAGCTTTGACTTGGAATGTTATTCTTGTGGTCAGTTAAGACATTTTTTTAAGGATTGTCCTATTTGAATCATTGCAATGAACGTTAGCATGAATGTAATGGAACCATAGTTAATGTAACAGAGTATTAGATCAACTATGTTTAGCTAGTGTTAATCGAAGTATAACTTGTATATGAAAGAAGTAGAGGAGTTTTCAAAAACTAGTCACAGGAATATAATAGATAAAATTATAGATGGATTAGATTGTTAATATATGAGTAAAGTACTTGATATATTACTTCAGAGCTTGGGAGCCCACACTCCTTTAGATGAAATCATAGAAATGTATAATATAAGAATTGTGGGATAAAAATAAAAAAGTAAGTGTGATACTAGAGTGAATCCTGCTTGATTTAAATGAATTCCACATTATATTGGAAAGTGATTGGTTATCCTAATATTTGGCCAAAGTAATTATTTTGCAACAGAAGTAAACATCAAACTAGAAAAAGACCAGAAAAGGAATATTTTATAGAAAAATAAAAGTAGTGCCAACGTCTTTAAGATAATCAACAAATGATGTGAAACTTATTTAGTAGCATAGGTTGATAGAACCACAATACATGAAAATGCGAAAAGGAATGCTAATAATTGAGTAGTATCCAAATGGAGTTCACTGTTGAGATAATTTTTGGCATAGTATTAATATCGATATAATTATATAGAATGACACCAATTAGGTTATAAAAGTTAAAGCAATAGTTTCAAGAGTTACTGGATGAGGAAATTATTTGATCTAGTGTTCCACTATGAAGAGCACTTTTATTATTTTTAAAGTAGAAAGATGAAATCCTCAGATTGTGTATTAATTATAGAAAAGCTTACACTGCAAGAATCTACAAAAATAGAGTCCACAAATACGGACGCTAAATTCACAAAATTAGTGACCAGGTGGTCACTAAAAACTTAGTGACCACGTTGATGCTAATTCAGCGACCATTTGGACGCTAAACATACGGATTGATGCAATAGTGACACGAGAATTTTTCCCTCTAGATTTTCTTATAAATAGGGCATCATACATGGTTAAATTTAAATCTTAAAAATTTATTGCAAATTGAGTAATACGTAGTTCGTGAAGAAGAATACATTGGAGCGGTTGTTGTTTGGAGAGTGTTTCTTCTTTGAAAGGCTTAGCGGATATAACTATAAGTGTTAATTTAATGAAATTTTTATGCATTGCTAAATTTTTTATTGCTTATTTGGTTTTATAATATTTATTTAGGGGTAATTTTGAAAGATATTCACATTAATTAAGAGAAAGTGAGTGAGTGGATGTATGTACGTACTATTGAAGGATATTTGAATGATAAGTTTATTGTCGGCGTTGGGCAATTCATGGAGTTTTACATGTCAAATTATACTTTCGATGCGGTTAATTGATCGTTACGTTGTCCGTGTACGAGATGTAAGAATAAAAAATTTAAGTCCAGAGAAAGTGAAACAACATATTATTTATCAGGAGTTTGTAAGAAGTACTATTAATGGAATGCACACGGAGAGACAGAGGAAATGTTTAATGTGTTGCTGAGCTAGTCTCAACAAGATGTAGGTGGTAGCAGTAGTAGTACTTATGATATAAACCCTATAAATTATAATGTCAGTGCAGGAATGTAACATTCTGGATATTTTTGTCGAAAAATGTCGATAAATATATGTTTAAATGTTAATATATAAAGGTATACGAAAGGTTGATCGAAGGTTGACGCGAAACGATCGACGAAAAATCGGAAAATCTGGAATTAGAGAGAACGCGCAGTGGACAGCAAAGTACGCGTGGTTGCTACCACACCGCGTACTTCACCGCCACCCCGCGTACTAATCAGATTTCTGGAAAAAAATATAAACATCAATCGATTAACCGACAATAGCTAAACTTACCTTCACAAATCCAAATTGCTTCAGAATAGCCACAGAAAACCAGGGAAACTGAAGATAAATCAGAGAGGAAGTGATTTTAAAGTTGGAAGTTGATTTCCTTGCAAAATTTAAAGCTTAAGGTAAGGAATAGGTTGGTTTACTTTGGATTGATAATAAGTTGATGAAATGAGTTTTATGCTTGGTTTAGGTTGAATTAATTGTTGGAATTGATGGAATGATTGAAAGTAAACTGAATTATGATGTTAAGAAGTTGAAATTTATGTTAAGTTTATGTGAGGTTGAGTTTTGTGTAGGAAAATGAAGGAAGAAGGCATAAACCAAAGGTTTATG
>CANYCX011755572.1:0-10469 GCA_948193385.1 Breynia disticha f. nivosa | reverse complement strand
TATTTGACAATTAAGATCAAATATATATTGCTATTCCACATGCTAAATAAGAGCTAGATTGAATATATGAATTTGTGATAATGAAAATAATGCAATAAACTCCAAAAAAATATATTAAAACGGTTTATTCAAAATCTATTGTGATAATAAAGATAATAATTTTTTATCTTTTAGATATTTTTATTATTACATGAAACTAAATTCTAATTAAAATTTTTTATTTCAATAATATAAAATTATGGGAAAGATCTGTCATATTTTTTATTGATAAAAATAATTTACCGATAATATGCAGGGTTTCACCACACCAGTGGATCCAAAATAATTTTTTTATTATGTTAATTGAAGGGAAAAATTAAAACCATGTATAACGCGTTTTAAATTTAGCACTTTAAAAACCAACGACAGACTTTAACATGAATGTGAAATGGCCGGCTGTGTATTACATTTGAATCTGTAAAGTGAAGAATTCGTTTCATATGATGGTTCTAGATTGGGATTTTTTTATTTTAATTCTTGCACTATAGAAACTAAACAACTACAAGAAATGATAAACGTGATCCATAAAAATTTTACAACTTACTCTCTTTCTTCTTTAAATATTTATTCATTACCTTTGAAGGGCTTCAACAAACTCGTAAGACAAGAAAAAATGTCGTCAGAAGTCGAAGTTGTGTCAGTGGAGAGCATTAGACCCTCCTCCCCAACACCTTCTCATCTCAGAACCTTTCAATTCTCACAATGGGATCAATTAATCCCTCCACAGATGTATGCTACTTTCGTCTTCTTTTATGGACCTCACTTTGGCACCAACCAAAATGCAGATTCACATGCAAACTTCTTTAGCAAATCTCGTCTCCTTAAGGTGGCTCTTTCCAAAACTCTGGTGCATTACTACCCTTTTGCCGGCAGGCTTACTAATGGTGGCACTGCTATTGACTGTAACGATGAAGGAGCTCAATTTGTGGAAGCTCGTTTAGGAGATAACCTCTTAACCTTCCTCAACAAATCTGATGTCAATTTGTTGAGCCCTCTTATCCCTGATGTTGTTGCGACTTCTGTTCCAAAAGCTATCTTACTAGTTCAACTCACACTATTTAGTTGCGGAGGCATGGCTGTGACTATTCACATTTCACACCGTCTCGCTGATGCTTTGTCAGTATTTACGTTCCTAAACAGCTGGATTTCCATGATTCACGGAGATGAAAAGTCACTGAAACCAATATTTCTTGAATCATCTTCATCTCCTCCTGCGGACTTGCCACTGCCAGACTTGGAAGTGGACCTTTCCGGAGAATTTGTGATGAACAGGTTCGTGTTTAGTGTGCCAAAGATAGAAGCTCTCAAAGCTAAAATCAGTGAATCCAACCAAGAGCGACAGAATTTACCCTCGAATGTCAACGTAGTTTTGGCAATCATCATGAGAAGTGTCATTGCTGCATATAGATCAGTTTCAGGTACTTCTAGGCCTACTGCACTGTTACAGACAGTCAATATGCGGAAAAGGGTATCACCACCATTCCCAGATAATACCATTGGAAACATTTTGTGGGTCTTTCAAACGGTGTTTGAAGAGGATGACACTGAGATAAGCAGTCTACTGGGCGCCATTAGAAGATCAACCTTAGCAAAACTCGACGAGGAAAGGAAAGTTGAAAGCACTGAGATTCGCGCCATAAAAAGATCACAGTTAATACAATCCTACAAGGAAATAAAGGTTAAAACCACAGAGAAAATTAAGAAAACCAAAAACTACTATGCTGCTACAAGTTTGTGCAAATTTCCAATCTATGATACTGATTTTGGGTGGGGAAAGCCCTTGTGGGCTGTATGTACTCCAACTTACAATAAAAACCAAATTGTTTTGATGGACACACGAGAAGGCGAGGGGATTGAAGCATGGGTATGTTTGGATGAAAAGGAGATGGCAATTTTCGAACAGCAAAAGGAGATTGTTGCGTTCGCATCGGTCAGCCCTAGTGTTGTAGTTAATCATTCTCGCATGTGATGAATTAGTTTGGGTTTGTAGTCACTGATATTTGAAATATGTATTTTGCACTCAACGAAAACTTTTGTTCAATAAAAGAATGCCAATATTTGGTCCAAAAGTTCATCAATCCAAAAGTTCATCAAATTTTTTGCAAACTAAATTATAAAGTGAATCCCAGTGTCGGTATTTTCACATTCCTAAAACCAAATCTTATACATATGATATTAAAACCGAATTAGCGGAAAACGAGTGTATACAATTTGTTTACTACATGTTGTGACATCGTTTTCTCAAAATATGTATATACATACAACATTCACAATCAACAAAATATTTGGAGCAACGTCGACTTTTGTACCGAGACTTCAAAGCATATCTACTACTACACTTACCTCGTTATATAGAATATATATATTCGTTCCTTAACTATTATGTACATTATGTATTCAAGTGTATTCCGGTATTGAAACTCTACTTTTATATTGTTCCTTTATCTTTGGTATGTGAGGATTTAACCCTTTTTTTTTGGTAAACAACTGAGGGCATGAAACTTGCCCAGTTACAAATTGGCTAAAACTTGGCAGAAACTAATCTGGGGAAGGAAACTCCCAAGCAGTCCTCCCATAAATACTCAAAGCACCAACCCAAAGGTTCTTCCAAAGTGTGAAGGCCTGGAGGCCGTTCCAAGCCCCAATTTGCTAGTCTATCAGCAAGACAGTTACCTTCTCTGTACAGATGTTCAACCTTGACAAGCCAATCCTGGTGAGGATTTAACCCTTAATTCATATTTCTTTATGCTTTAATCCATTATGTACAATTCTTTATCCAACACTAACAGAAACACAATCGTACCTCTAGCTAATGTTGACCCATAATTTTAAGTTGTGTGTGGGTGTCTAACAGACCATGCCCACCATGCCAGACTAATGCCTATCAATAAGCCACCATGGAAAGTGTCACGGCCTCGTGTTGATTCCACTGCCCGAACTTCGTTTTCTGACACGGCCTTTGTAACGGACTATTGTCCCAAACCAATCTACTCTCACAGTCCATTTAACAGACCACAACCCCGTGTCAGTCACCCGCACATTTACATACACTAATAGTCTCTCAACCATCAAATTCCATACAAGACATGCCAAATCAAAGTTTTCAATTTCATCAACAATTAAATTTATACTTTCACTCATATTCTCAATACACATTTTTCCTCAATCATTATATTCATTCAAACTTATATCATTATGAATACTCAAAAACATGCAGACACAGGGGGAGCGGGGGTTGCGGCCGCTCCCCCTTGTCTTGGGATGAGTATAACCACCGCTCCCTCTTCCGGAGCAAGAGGGAGCGGTGCTCCGGTTGAACGTTGTTGGCTTGTTGCAGAAGACAAAGCAAGGTTGGTGAATCGAAGAAGTAGAAGAAGAAGAGAAGAGGGACGTCGAAGATTTGGTGGAGCTGGGGAGGAAAGCTGATGGAGGAGACTCAGAAGAGAGACAGAGAATAGAGAAGAAAACAAATGGTTAGATGGAGAAGAAGAAGGTGTAACGGGCCAGAGAAACTAACCATCGGCCCAAATTTAAAATCAATATTTTGAATAATTTTTTGGATATAAAATTTTATTTATGGCATGTATATTTATAATTTATTTTTTAAAATTAAAATTTTCATATATTTTTTAAAAAGATACACCAACTTAATTGTTCAATAACCTCAAAATATGTTTAAAATGAATTTAATTTTTGAACGGAATGTTTATGTAAAAATCACTAATTTTTGTTATGCTTTTTCCGATTTCTCAATGGTAAATTCCTGTTTTTTTTGTCAACTAATTAAACTTTTAAAAAATGAAGTAATCTAATCCCAACTAGTAAATATAACTGCAAAATCAAATACATTTTGAATATTATATATTGATTTAATTAAATTTTTTATTAGATATATATATATTTTTTTTCGGCCATTAGAGCAATATCAAGATTACTTAAAAATTAATAAGCGTACAAGCAATATTTTTATATATAAAAGTTGAATATATAATTCATTATAAATAAAAAAACAAGTTAGACAGTATCTCAGATTACTTAAAAATTAACAATTGAAGGTATTTAAACATAGCTACTTTTGACACATCTATTCTCTATATGTATCTAACTTTTCTAACAAAATATCGCTCCCCCTTAAATAAATTTCTAATTTCGTCATTGAAAATATGTACATGAGAATTTTATGTCATGCTCTTCATTTTTCATTCTAATATGTTCTCAATACATACACATGAAAAATCTCATCATTCTTGAGCTCTCACTCATTTAGACAATCCTCCTTTTCTCATTTAATTAGAGTTCTCACTCTTATGAAAAATCTTCGTCTTTTTTCTCATTCATAAAGAGCTCTTGCTCTTGTAGGCAATATCCCCTTTTCTCATCATCTATATAATGCCAATACAGTCACAATGATATGCAATGTAATTCATTTATGCTTAGACACATGTAATAATCTCACAAGTGATAATTCATATCAATTATCATCTCAATCAATTCATACATACCAATATCTTAATTATCTCAACAAATCCACATATCATATTCACTAGCCAAGCATTTCAATGACATTTTCAAATTAATACACACTCAAATATACTTAACCATACACAACCAATGACAATTAATATATAGGTAAGTGTAAATTTGATGCAGTTACCTCGAATTCTGTAAAGCTTAGATACTCCGGTATTCGACTCTGCTCCTATACTCGATTTTCACCTCCTTAACAAACATTCATACATGCATTAATTTCCCCCTTTTCATCTATTTTCACCAAAAATCCTAATTTACTCTTAAATACCTAATTTACACACCCAACCCTAATCACTCAGATTTTTTACTTTTTCTGTCCTAGATTATTTATTCATCATACTAGTGTCACACATTTTGCACAACACCTATTCATCTTAATCATTTCGAATTACCAAACCCTAATTAACAGCTCAACCCAATTCATTAACAAAACTAACATTCAAGTTGAAATAAAGAACCCTTTCCTCAAAGATTATGCAAATTAGTAGTTTTCCCCTTGAATTAATCTTATTAAGCCCTTTGGAAGCATTTTTATTAAGGGTTAGGTGTCATAAGTTTTTTTTTGCTATGTGTGTGTTGTTAGGGATTTTGAGCCCTTTTTATACTTTTCAAATATTACACATGGTAGAGGCAATCGACATGCCCATATCACAACTCTTGCCCTAATTCTGAGCAATATGGTTACTCGCACAATTGTGTCAAGCGCATGCTCTCTACCTGGCCTACAATGATTTTTACACGGCCAATTCATGCTCCTACCACCAGGCCTACAATGATTTTTACACGGCCAAGGCATGCACATGCCACCAGGCCTACAATGATTTTTATCGTACTTATAACACTCTTTGCCCATGATTTATTTTTTACTTGGGAGCATGTGAGCTTATGACTTAAAAGGTTGATTTTCAACAAATAGTCAAAAATCTCCAAAGTCTTAATCACATCGAAGGTGCACTAATTGCCTTTTTAATTAGTACTCTTGTATTGTAGTGATCTGGTAGCTTTGTCTAGTTTGGTGCTCACTAAATTTCCATTAACAAAGAGTGCTGCCATTACTACTTCTACACTTGTTTGATAGACCTCTTTGCCCTATGCTCCCATGGTTACCTTCATTCTGCAATTTCTTCCCTTAAAAGTTCATCATATTCAATAAACTGTGTGGTTAATTCAAAGAAGTCACAAAAATCCATAACTTGAAACTCCAATTCTAATCCCTTTTACACTATTCAAACAAACACAATTTTTGGAATGGCTATCTTGCACTTATTATACATTCTCTTGAAAGGCACAATATAATCATCGAATTTTTCTACTAATAGTTACATGACACATGACAGGTCAACAATGTTAAATTTAGTTTGAGCATGAAATAGTTTCTGCATATTTTTTCAATAAAGAACATAACTATGAGGAAGGGAAACATACCATGGGAATGCAACTCAAGTGAATGAATTTGGAAACATCTTCAATAACAAGTAATAATAATTGTTGTAGCTAGATCTGTAATGCCCCAGAAAAAAAAGTGAAAATTATGAAAAAATATCATTAAAAATAGAGTGAATTGCGTCAGGAAGAAACGAGAGGAAATGAAGCAGAAAAATCCAGCACGGGCTGGGCATAGGCTCAGCACGGGTCGTGCCAAAGCCACTAGAATTTAATCTTGTAGCACGATACGGGGCACAAGTCGTGGCTACACCATGTGTGAAAATGTGGCACACAGTGCTTGACATGATCGTGTCAAAGTGGGTGCTGCAAAGAACAGCTAAAATGAGTAAATAGACCTAAACACTCATTATTAAGTCTTAGAAGCTGCCACACACCTCACAAACTGACCCCAAACTCTAAATTTCCATACCCACGTGATTTCTAACAAAGAAACGGGAGATTTCAATGGATTAAAGGAAAAGGAACCAAGGTAATCATCTAAACTCCTTTTGGAAGGGTGAAATATGAAATCTTAGGGCTTTTGCATGTGACGATTTGAGTTAGAAATTGGAATAGGATTGTGACTAATGGTTAGAATAGGTATGAATTATCTTGTGGGAGGTTGTGTGTGTGGAAAGGATAAGTGAATGTGGTGGAAAAGGTGAGTTTGATGGAAAATGAGGTGAAAGGATCAATAGTAAGAGGGGGGTTTAGTGGGTTTTGCTAAAAATTAGGGATTTGATGTTGCGGGGAAGAAAATGGCGAGTGTAGTGAGTTAATGAAATTAATGGGCTATCAAAATTGGGAAGAATTGAGGGTTTAGCCACTTAAGTTAATTGTGTAGCAAAACTGGTTAATAATGTACATAATTGAATTATGATGAATTGTGTAGGAGGCAAGAACTAGGTCTGGAATCGAGGTTGAGTGTCGAGCACGCGACTTCGTGAAGTCGATGTAAGTGCACCAAACCACACTTACCTTGGTATGTCTTGTATGTGTATGGTAAAATATTTGGTTAAATGCATGACGATTGTACTTTTGGGAAAATGTGATTTGTTATGTGGTTGGTGTAATTTGAGTTGAACGAATTGTATGATTTGTGGTCATGTGGCATGTGAGAATTGTGCCGAATGAATTATGTAACATGAGTGTTGTGATTGGAAATTTTGTAAAGAAATCATGTTGGGGTTGACATATGAGATGTGAGAATTATGAATGGATGTTGTATTGAAAATGGATATTATACGGAGTTCAATAATCAAGTGTGAATTGTAAATTGATATATATATATATATATGCAGATGATTTTCATGTCACGTCATTGCAACACGAGCATTGTGTGTTCATGGTTTAGGAATGAAAAGTACGAAAGAAAGGAAAAAAGGGATAAGCCCAAAGAGAGAGTGAGAGCTCTCAAAAATGAAAAAAAGGGGATAAGCACAAAAGAGAGCAAGAGCTCTCAAAACAAAAAAGGGATAAGTCCAAATGAGAGCGAGACGTAAAAAGGAAAGGGCTTGGTCAATCACGTGCATTGTGTGTATACGCATTTGTATTTCATGAAAGCATTGTGGCATTCTCGCATTTGATATATATATATATGCACTTGTGAGATGTGGTTAATGGATTTACATGTTTGAAAATTACCATGTTATGTGGCATATGGATTATGAAATTTTGTTAATGATTGAGTATACTTGTCGGGGTGATATATGATATAAATGAGATTGTGAAATGATGAAATTCTGGATATATATGTCGTTGTGGTTTGTTTTTACTGTCTGTATGTGACTTGGGAAAAAAAAACCCTTGAGTGGATGGTTGAAATTGAATGTTATCCAGAAGCCCGTCACGACCAACGTGCCTATCGACACAACATCGTGCCAGGCTACTGGATGTTCAAGACTTCTCACACAACCATCATGCTGGTAAGCATGCGGACCGTGTCGGGACACTGTTTCTTCTAAAGCACCATCACGACCCTATGTTGATTCACGCAGGCTCGTGCCAATGTACTATTTCTTCTGTAATGCAACATGGTGGACGTGCCCACCAACACACCCCATGCTTCCTAAGAAAATTATGAACAATATGAATAGGTTGTGGACCTAATTCAAACTAAGGATAATTCCTTCTTCATAACACAATTGAGCTTCTAAAAAGAACTAGTACTTATACACTACATAATTAGGTAAGTGTATTGTAGGTGTACTTACTGAGTTTTATACTCACACAAGTTGGTTTGATTATGATGAATGCAGAGCGTTAGAAGGTACTTCTTATAGTAAAATTTCGGCGACCCAAGGACTGCGGAGACGATGAGGAGGTCGGCAGCTCTTAGACTTTTGTAGCATCATTTTAGGAAAAACTATGCATGTTTTAAGTGTAGTTATAGTAATTTTTTAAACTATTATGCCACGATTTCTGCATTATTGTTTTGTTTTAAAAATATGAATTCATTACATGTTGAATGAATATGCAATTGAGGTTTTCATATCTTTCCCTCGCATTGTTTTATTTGCCTTTTAAAAAGTAAAAAAAAATAGGCTTGTTTTATTAAATAATTAAAAGACGTCTGGGTCCACAAGATATGTGATTAGTTATTAATCACGCTTTGTGCTTAAGTGTTGAGTAACCATCTTCTCCAAAGAATAGCGTGAACTATGATATCATGACCCCTCTTGGAAAGGCTTCTCGGTCAATAAAGCCTGTATACAATTTTCAAAATTCCAGACGGATCATATGTCGAAATCTTTGTCCCAATATCTCTTGGACCACTTCTCGAACGGCTCGGGCATCCATGTTCCCATAAGGAATACTGTATGATGGTGACATCATTGGTCATCACATTTAATTCATTGGAAACTCATGGTTTCCCCGTAAGACTCCACCATCTTCATACAAATATGGTTGTGAAGTCATACTGGTTATACTTTGTATGTAGATCGACACTTGCCATTGGTGTGTTGGCCGACCAATTGGGATGCAGGAGTGATAAGTTCCCTCCTACGCCAACGATTGGTAACCATGGATTATTTTTGTCTCCCTACGCTAGGCTTAAAGTCCTTCTAGGCATTGATAATGGGTTCCTGAATTACCTATTGTCACTTACATGGTCATGGCTTTCCCCTTAGCTATTGGATTGTTCAATGGTTGTAATCATTGTTGACTCGACTTCATCTTTGGCATTTGCAACAGTTCCTAGTAGGAAAAGGCTCTATCAACAAGTCCATCTTCTTTGTCTCTTTTTCTTTAGTTTCATGATCTCTGTTCCACAATATTTCGAACCACCTCATATGTTCTTTCTGGGATTGCCTCAATTCCTTAAGAATAAAATTAAGTTTGTCCTCTTATAGGCTCATCTACTTAAAGAATGTTGGCTCTTCTTATAAGACTATTCCTTCACTCTCTTTTTGACAAAAAGTCTTCACTGATTGCTGTTACTGCAACATTCTTATTTATAGCACTTCCACTAATGGAAGCATCAATGTTTACATTGATCTGGTCATTTTTATCGCACGAGTTCCAACGAGCATGCCAAAAATATGTTTTCTCATTTTTCTAGGCTTAAATGCATGAGCCTTTCATCAAAAAAAATACTATGAGAGTGCCAAAGAAATTAAAGTGTTTCTTAAACTACTTGACAAAAGAATATATAATTGCAACTCAAAAATCAAACGCTACCAAATGATTGTGTAAATTTAGAAGGAAAAAATTAAATTAAATCCCAACCTCCTTAGGCATTTATGTTGGTTGCTGTAACAATAATGACGAAAAAATAAATAACTTAGTAAAAAAACTATAAAATATAGAAAATTTGCTAAAACAAATAAAATCAAAAATAACTCGAAAACTAGAGTGAACATATGAACCCCAAAAATAAAATCTCCCTTTTTAATTTAAATAACAATATTATAAAATAATTATAAAATAATGGTAATATCAGAGTTTAATCAAACATAGATTAGAGGAGATAGAAAATTAAATACAATTTTCTAAAAACATACACGGGTCCCAAATTAAATACAACAATATAAAACATAATCCAAGTTAGAAAATTCAGCGGAAGCAAATAAAACGTTTGAAAATAAATTCAAACACACTTGTTACATATTTCAATAAGTTCAAATCCTTAATCTGAAAACAGTACACAAATGATAATGGAGCTCCACCACTGACGTCAGCAAGTCTGGTGCAAGATCACTGTAACTCCGGTCCACTGGAAAACTCTCAACGACCTGTGCATTTTAAACAATCGTCCTAGTGAGAGAGAAAGTTCAGTAAGTGGCGCAGGGAAATCTATATTCCTTAGGGAATATGATTCTCCTCTATCCTACTATCTACTCATTTTATCACATTCATCTCATTATGATCTCAAGGTTTTAAGCACATAAAGCTTAATTCATTATCTTCGATTTCATCGTAAGTGTTATTTACAGTCGTATTCATATCTTATCAATTATGCAATAATTTTTGTA
>CANYCX011755376.1:0-22407 GCA_948193385.1 Breynia disticha f. nivosa | reverse complement strand
CTCGCCTCGGGTCCGCCCAGGTTCGATTCCTGGCGTGGGAGCACTCCCCTTCGGTAGCTCCTGTGCCTCTCGGAGCGGTCTGGAATAGTCGGGGTCAAATGTGGCCACCGGATACCAGGCGGTGTCATCGACACGGTGGACCAAAAAAAATGAACATACTTTGCAAGCTTGTTCACCATCTGTTTGGAAACATTTAAACGAGTATGTTCCCTTAAACGAGTCTGTTTGCGAGTTTGTTCACAAGTTTATTCGTGAACACACAAACAATTCTGTTTGCAAGTTTTACCGAACTGTATTTTAGAATGCTTAAGTTTGATTTACTTACTGATCAACCGAGTCACATACAAACTATTATAAAGCTAAATATCGAACTTCTCACAAGCGACTCGACTCATTGGCTAGACGACATCCAACTCGTCCGTTACCATAATTAATACTTGGTCCAATGTACAAAGGCAAACGCTTTTTCTCGTTACTTTGCTTGAAAACGTGAATTACATCAATGGATTACAGTTCTGAAATATTAATTGTTGCTTTTAATTTGGTTTCAAAAAAAAAATTGTTGCTTTTTTTTGGAGTTCTAAGGAAAATTAATCTTAAATTATTGAAGTTGAAGTCATGTACATTGAACTTGAATTCGACTATCATTTCAGTGTTTGTTTGTTTGTGTCGGTGTGTCGTTTAGTATGAAAATAGAAATGATTAATCAACAATAACATTTTTTAATATATAATTATACTACAAAAATATAGGTTTTTAATATTTATAAAATTAATAATAATATTTAATACACAATTAAACTATACGATTTACACAAGTTGACACCTTTCTACTACAAATCCAAACAACATAATCACAAGAAAAAAAAAATTAACCATGACGATTTCAGAAAGAAAATTAAACAGAAAGCTGGCTAATTAAATTAGTTCAGAGATTTATGGGCATGTACACTAAAAATCCTTATAAAATTTAAAATTTGAATGTAGACATAGATAAAATTTTAATAACTAAATATATAATATATAGTTAATGGTGTCACGTTCAACTTTCTTATAATTACATACGACTTTATTATAATTATTAATCTAAATTGAATCAATAC
Source organism: Breynia disticha f. nivosa (assembly GCA_948193385.1). Classification (NCBI taxonomy): domain Eukaryota; kingdom Viridiplantae; phylum Streptophyta; class Magnoliopsida; order Malpighiales; family Phyllanthaceae; genus Breynia; species Breynia disticha. The sequence continues at coordinate 21,305 of CANYCX011755376.1, read as the reverse complement.
TTAGAAACAGACATACTAGAATTTTTATAATAAGGAAATTACTACCTCATTTTATATACACACCATACTACACATAAGTTTAACATTCTAATTAACATAAACATTTACAGATAGTTTTAAAACGTTTTACAAAGCTTCCCAATGTTGTTGTGTATCTAATTCAAAATGTATGCACATGGTGTAACGTCCTCGAATTTTTACCTATTTTACACGGTTTTTTATGCATATCATATTATGTGCATTAAATTATAATGTGTGCATTTGTATAATTATTGAATTTAATAGAAGGTGGTAGTATAAAAGTATTATGATTTGGAGGAAATATGAATGGTAGGGAAGTCGTGGCATTTTAAAAATAGTTTTAGATAAAATACTATATGTTTAATTAAATATGACATATACCAGCTATTATATTTTTAATAAACAACATGTCCAGTAAAACGCGTAGACTAAAATTGTGAATGTTGGAAATTTTGCCACATGCTCTTACCAATCTATAAATATCCTCTAACCCATTAGATTTCATCATTAATCATCAAAAGGAATTGATTAGGAGGTAAATCTCCTCCTTCAAACTTTTATTTTTATTGCATGAATCATAAGATTCAAAGAATCCTCAAACATGTTTTATGCATATCTCTAACTATAAAACTCCAAATGAGGCAAACAAATATTTCCTAGATAGATGGAGATTTAGTCTACAACTTTCTAGTTTTGCTCAAAACTCACTTTTGTCTCTAAGATAAGTAAAAATGATCGGATATTTTCTTGTCGGGTTTTGATACCCTGGCCAACTTAGTTGAGGAAAGCGAGCATAAATGTTTGTGTAAATGTCCAAATAACTTATTTTGTTGGTTAGATTGGGTACAATCAACTATCTATGATAAAAAATGAGGACAGAATTCAAACATTTTATTTGGTCATAGATGTAAAACTATGATGCAAACTCGAAAAATATGCATTTAAACATGTGTAAAAACTATTATTAAAGTTGACATAAACTGATATGAAACTTTGTAAAATTTATTGTGAATGTTCTATATATATGATAGGAAAAGAAAATCTGGATGTGGATTCGAGAACCTAATCTTCAGAGTTAAACAAGTTTAATTATAGTAAGTGTACAAACTAGGACACTTAATTGTTTATACATAGTTGTAGCAAGCGTACAACCTAGTACATATACTTGCTTATAGATCAAGCAAATAGAAGAATGTCTAAATAAAAAATGTTATATTTTATTTAGTGTGTTCCTATAACATAAAATAATAATATTTTATAACGTCATAATAATTTATAAATATTTTATGATATAATATTGTCAATATAATTATATAATATAATCTATACATTCAATAACAGAACCTTTTATTATAAAAATATATTTTAAAAATTTTATTTATATGATGTTTTAACGCATAATTCTACGTGTAATGTCATCTCCAATGGAGCCCCTAATCCCAAATTTGGGATCAAAAGGGCTCCAATGGATCCCAAACTTGATCCCAAAATTTGGAATCATGAATAGTGTGATCCCTAATTAGGGATCACACTATTCATGATCCCAAATTTTGGGATCAATAAAATTTAATATTTTTATAATTATTTAATTTTATTAATTATATAAAATTATAATAAAATTTATATTAATAATAATTTATATTTATAAATATTATTCATTAATTTTATATTTATTTTTTAATGATAAAAATATATTTTTAAGTAAAATAATGTATTATAAATATAAAATATAATATAATAAAACATATTAAATACAAATATTTAAAATATGTAATAAAAATATATATAGTAATAATAATTAATAATAATAATTTCGGTTAATTAATAATTTTCTTATGTATAAAGTTAATTAATAAAATGAATAATAATTAAATAATAATTTCGGTTAAAATAATAATAATATAGTGTATGTGGAATATTGTGAGAATATTATATTTTGGGATCAAATTTGGGATTATACATTAGAGTAAAATTTACTGTAACAACCCCAAATTTAAGATTTGGAGTTAAAATTTAGGATCACCCATTGGAGATAGCCTTACTAGTACACTTTTAAAGGAGCACAAATGGAACTCTAAGTTAAGATTTGACTACTTCTTTTCTCACCTATAACTCTGAATTAGTAAATTTATATACTTCGTTTGACGTGAATTTTGGTATGAGAACTCCACTTTTAAAGGAGCCAACGAGACATTTATTTTGAATAATTAGATTTTGTAAAAATAATTCTAACCATTGAAATGATTCAATAAAAGTGTATAATAGTTTGGTGTATAAAATACCAGGTTTAATTGAATTTCTAACTATTGGCTTAAAACCCGAATTTTAGACGAAAAAGATGGAACCAAACCTCAATCCCAAGTAAAATACATCTGCATGTTTCTTCACCAAAGAGGCAAAAACTAAATCCTAAAAATCAAATCGAACATGTCATTCCCCTCCAAAGTAAAAAATTTGAGGATTGTCAATGGTGGACGCGATATTTTTCTCTAAAATTCACTGCTCCACCATCGTGTTCCCGTCATGTGACACAGTAACCGCTAAAGGCTCATATAGCTAGGTAAGCTTGTTCGTTTGGGACATTGTTAATGTCCTCTAAGGTTTAATTTTTCGGAGGTTTGAAGTTTGGTGAAGTCGGTATTAACAATTGTATGTTGTGATTTTGGTTGCCGAAATACATTTTTAAGTAATTCTCCTTGGAACAATGTTAGCGAGATGCAGACTAAAAGAATTGCAGAAAGAATGAAGGCCTGCATGAGTTGGTGGGTTAATTGCATATAAAGTCACTGAAGTGACTGCAGTCATTTTAGTTTATCATAATCACTAAAGTGATATTCTCTATAAAAAAACACAAAAGTCAATTAAAACCGTCAGCCACAATCACTAAACTTCTTTTTAAGTCATATCACTATACTATATCAGACTCAATTACATTCCTTATTTAATGAAAAACACCAACTTAGAATTAATATAAATAGCTTCTCGTTGAAATCACCATAGCTAAAATGCTATCTTTCCATCTCCTTGCTCTGCCAATCAAATATGATACAAACTTCTAGTTAGAGTGAGTTTTAATATTTGTATTTTATTACAATAGGATATGAATGTGTTGTTAATATAATTCTTGTTATGTTTCTTTCATGGATTTTTTGGCCATTTTTTTTGTTTGCCTTCGCCAATCCAAGTGATAGAAGTTTTTAATTTTCCAAATATAATTCTTGTTACGTTACATTAATGTATCAAGTGATTTAAGTTTTTTTGTGGATTGAGTTTGGAAATTAGTTATGATATAGTATTTTCATGAATATGGAAATAGTTTTGCTTTACTTTCTCCCCCACTTTGACGAGCACAATAGGTTAATGAAGAGGATGATATGATCATGTTAGTTGCTCCTCAAAATGCGGTTGACAATTGCATGCATAATAGATGTAAGAGCCTGTCTAGATGTTGCTCATAGAGAAAAGAATCAAAACTGCAAAAGTCAAGCAGCAGTTAAAAAGGGAGCTGAAGTCGCTCTTCATTCTCTAATTGCCATAACTGTCTCTCATTTTATATAGTTTTGGTCTCGCAAAAAATGTGTTTGACAAAATGTCTGATTTGAATTGAGTTTGACATAGCATAATAATATAACTTAAAAAAAAATTTAGTGAGAATGTTTTAATTGATTTTAGTAATTTTTTTTATTAAAAATGTCACTTTAATGACTATAATAAATTAAAATAATTAGTTTAGTAACTTTGTGTACAATTAACCTTGGTTTCCTAGTTGCAAACACTGAAGAACAAAGTGCGAAGCTGATGGAAGAAAACGCAATGCAGCTCCTTCAATCTAAAGCCCTCTGCAACTCTAATGAATAATTAAATTCATAGCAAAAGACTTCAGTAACATCACTTTTTTGGTAAAATTTTTAATTATTACGTAAAATTAGATATTAATAAATTGAAACACGATTTATGAAAAAAATTTCTTATTTCTGTAAAAAGGTAAAGCTCAGTAAAATATGAACCTTTTCAATAATTTTTGTTATTCATTACATAAAATATATTTTTACTTAATAAATTGTATAAATTACTGAGTAATAATTTTATCTAATGATTAATTTTATCTATTTTTTACTAAAACCTCTCATTATTATATGAAAGTAGATGTTACTTAAATTCAAATACAATTTACTGAAATTTTGCAAAATTTCCATAAAAAGGTAAAAGTTCTGTAAAATATATACTCTTTTAGTAATTTTTGTTACTTCTTTCGCAACTAATTTTTGTTATTTCTTTGGCAAAATACTTTTATTTAAAAATTGTAAATATTACTGAAATAGTGAAACATAACTTATGCAATAACAATCATACCTATTAAGTAATTTCATCTATTATTTCAGCAAAATTACTAATTATTACATAAAATTTTATATTATTGAATACACATATAGTATATACTGAAATATGATAGTATTTTTGTAAAAATAAACTAGTTTTAGTAAAACAACTACAATTTAAAAAATTTAAGTTAACCATTATTTACTCACTGTAGTTTCTTTATAACTGAACATTTCTACTTCTGTAACACTTCAATCTTTGAGTAAAATAAACTTAGAGTTGGTTTTATATATACCTTATTTTTACTATATATTTATAAACTATTTAAAATTGAAACCTATTTGCATTTTTACTTCTTAATTAAAAATACAATTCAGTTCTGAAGTATATAAAGTTTATATATAGTTTATATAAATTTAATATTTAATTTAAAATAATAATATATAAATGTAAATATTTAAATAATTCATAAAAATACATCACAATTTAGTATATATATCAAATTAAAAATTTATATTAAATTTAAATATATATTAAATTTAAATATATAAAAAAAATAATATAAATTTGTACATAAAAAATTTAAATCCATGTATAAAGTTTCTATAAAGTATATATCTAGTTTATATTAATTTTATACCTACAAAAAATTCATTTTGTAAACAATATTTTAAAAAATAAAACATAAACTCTATAAAAAATTTGAAACAACTATATTATTACAAATAAAAAAAATACAGTATAATATATAATTAATCTACAAACTTATCTTTGAGTAAAAGTTCCAACCCATTTTTCGACCAGAAAAATTAAACCATTGTTTTTCCATTATTTTATTTACCCCAATTTTTTTGAACCAAATTGGTCCAACCAAACCAACAAACCAAGAATATTTTATGTGCAACACTTAATCTAACGGTTACAGTTGGTTTAATAAAAAATCTAACGGTTACAGTTAAAAGTGCATAATATAAAGGTTTAAAAATTTGTCCCTAAATGAGTCCCCCTAGTTTGATAGCCTCACACTAAAAGTCCCCCTGGTTCAATCCAATCCTTATTTCGAGTCAGTCTGTATCCATCCTCCTCTTTTACAGGCGGACCTTGCTCTACTAAAGAATTTTTCATTTTTAAACTCTTACTTTCCTCTCCTTTCAGTCGAGTCACAAAGTACCTCTCCCACTTTCAAGCTAAATCAGGAGAAGAAGTGCCACAAATCAATTATTCCATTCTTAGCAGAGGTTTCCTCCATCTAATCCTCCGAAGTCCTTCGCTTCTCTTCGAAGAGTGAAATGATCATTCAAACTTAAGGCATAGGGAAAGGAGCTTAGAAAGATGACGGAGGAAAGTAGTAAAGTCTGAAATTACTTGGATAGAAGGATGTTGGATGACGGAACGATGACTTAATGCTTCAATTATGGATTCAGAAACCTTGGGAAATGACGTAAGTGATGGATCACCTGCCATACCTCAGATTATTGTCTCACAATGTAATGAAGTATCTGATGGCGAATCAAGTGCTGTGTTGATTTCAAGTGAGGGAGAATTGCCCAGGACACATGAAGATGAAATCCCCAAAGAATCTACAGCAATTAATCACATTGAAGATTGTCAGCACCAACTTGATGAAACATTAAACGATGAGCAATCAAAGATTCAAAGTATTGATGCCCATGAAGAAGGTACCTCAGTTGAAAGTAAAGAAAGATTTAGGGAACGATTGTGGTGTTTTCTGTTTGAGAATCTAAATAGGGCTGTGGATGAACTTTACCTTCTTTGCGAGCTAGAATGCGATGTGGAACAGATGAAAGAGGCTATTCTTGTTCTTGAAGAAGCTTCATCTGATTTCAAAGAATTAACCACACGAGTTCAGGGGTTTGAGAATCTGAAACGACCATCCTCTCAGTCAATTGATGGGCTGCAAATTACATTGAAGTCTGATCATCGCAGGCCGCATGCTCTATCATGGGAGGTAAATTTATTGTACCATCGAAACCATTTGTAAGCATTCTCCCGCTGAGAAAAAAATTATTGTTATTGTTTGCATTTTATACCAATTAGTTATCTGGAATAGCTGTATCTTTTTCAGATTGGTTACTTATGGGATATGAATGAACATTTTGAATTCGATTTGGGATATAACTTTAATAATTTTTGCTGGTAATTTAATGTTGATCTTTTTCATTATTGCTTTGACAGTTATTGTATACTGACTAAATCCTTTGTTTAAACTACTTAAGCAACATGTTATGTTTCAGTCTTTCTTGCGTTGCTGCTTTTCCAATTTCCATAGCTTACTCTTAACTTCTGTCTAGATTTCTGTTGTATGAAAATGTTTAATATCCTATTGTTGCCGCAGGTGCGGAGAATGACAACATCACCCCACAAAGCAGAGATACTTTCATCATCACTGGAGGCTTTTAGGAAAATTCAAAAAGAAAGAGCTGAAATGCTTACTTCTAGCAACAAACAGTCCTTTAGGCTTCAGTTGTCTGATTACCCTGGTGCATCAAATGATAATCAAAAGGATTCAGCTGGGAAAATTGATGCAACTCCTGATGCTGGAAATTTGGCAATGAAATCAAAGAAACAGCCAGGAAGCTCAGATCTTCCTCGAGCAAATGCCACTGCTGAGAAAAAGCAAAAGGCTGCTGAAAGGTCCAGTAAAGTGAACTTTCTTCAAAATGGTAATGATTTGCTACATGGTAATGATTTGCTACAGAACTCATCATTGTCTGATGTAAATCCATCGAGGCTGTCCTCTAGGGATAATTCTAGTTTTGGAAGGAGCAAAAGGGAATCTGAACTAGAAAAGGAGCCCAATAAGAAAGAAAAAGCAATGACTGAAAGTGTGATTAATAGAAACTCGAAATCCACAGATCAACGAGTTCCTTTTCCTGAAAAAGAAAAGGAAAAGAGAAATTCCAATTCATGGAGGTCCATGAATGCTTGGAAAGAGAAAAGAAACTGGGAGGACATACTTTCATCTCCGTTTCGTGTTTCTTCCCGCATATCACATTCACCAGGCATGGCTAGGAAAAGTGCTGAGCGTGCAAGAGTTTTGCATGATAAGCTAATGTCTCCTGAGAAAAATAAGAAAACTACTCTGGATTTGAAAAAGGTGGTAGACCAAAAGCATGCACGTGCTTTAAGAATCAGAAATGAGTTGGAGAATGAGAGAGTTCAGAAGCTTCAACGCAACACACAAAAATTAAATCGTGTAAATGAATGGCAGGCTGTACGTACTACGAAATTGCGAGAGGGAATGTATGCTCGCCAGCAACGCAGCGAGTCTAGACATGAAGCTTTTTTAGCCCAAGTTGCAAGAAGAGCTGGTGATGAGAGCAGTAAAGTTAATGAGGTTCGTTTCATTACTTCCTTGAATGAAGAAAACAAGAAACTAATATTGCGCCAGAAACTTCATGATTCAGAGTTGAGAAGAGCTGAAAAACTTTTAATTATAAAAACCAAGCAAAAGGAGGATGTAGCAAGGGAGGAAGCAGTTCTAGAGCGCAGGAAACTAATCGAGGCTGAAAAGTTACAGCGTCTTGCAGAGATGCAGCGGAGAAAGGAAGAGGCTCAAGTTAGAAGGGAAGAAGAGCGCAAAGCATCTAGTGCAGCACGTGAGGCAAGAGCCATTGAACAGCTTCGAAGGAGAGAAGAGAGAGCAAAAGCCCAGCAAGAGGAAGCTGAATTGTTGGCACAAAAATTAGCTGAGAGACTTAGAGAGAGTGAGCAACGCCGGAAATTTTATCTGGAACAAATTCGAGAGAGAGCTTCTATGGATTTCAGGGATCAATCATCACCTTTGATGCGTCGATCTATAAGTAAGGAGGGTCAAAGTCGATCTACTACCAATGGTGAGTGTTATCAAGAAAGCAGCATGACTCTAACAGGAAGTTCAAGCCTGCCTTCTGGAAATGCGACATTGCAACAGTCACTGAAACGAAGAATTAAGAAGATTCGGCAAAAGCTTATGGCTTCAAAATATGAATTCCTCGAACATTCAGTTGGTGAAAATACTGGTATTGGGTACAGAGTGGCAGTGGGAACTGCTAGAGCAAAAATTGGGAGGTGGCTTCAAGAGCTTCAAAGGCTAAGACAAGCAAGAAAAGAAGGGGCTGTAAGCATAGGCTTAATAACCGCTGAAATGATCAAGGTTCGTATATTTTTTTTTCAGCTTATTATTGTTGTGTTTGGTGTTGGCAGGTCTAAAGTCTTTAAGAAGTTTGTCATTATAATTTCAGGAAATTGGGTGATGTGATTTTACAATTGCGGTATAGACTGTTCAGATGCATTCCTTATTGCACAATCTTCTAGACACATAATAATCTTGCTGAGGCTGTTGATGGCATTTAAGTTTTTTGTACTCAACTTGTCTTGCAGAACAGCTAATAATCACTTTACTGCATAAGTTTATATAAAGGATAGTTCACTCTGATTAGAGCCTTCTTGTATGGGTGCATCACAGTCATCTAACTGTTATAGAGAACCCGGAAGGGGTGAAAACTTCTTAATGGTGCTAAATTTTGTGTTTGTAAGACATGATTTAAATTTTGCAAGTGAGCAATTGATTTATCGATTCCAAGCTTCTTCCTATTATTTATGGATGGTTAGGATGCTGAGATATTTTCATGAACTTTCAACTTATCGAATTTGGTCTTTCTCAGTTTTTGGAGGGAAAAGATCCGGAGCTACAGGTTTGTAGACAAGCTGGTCTCCTTGATTTTATTGCTTCTGCATTGCCTGCTTCCCACACATCAAAACCCGAAGCTTGCCAAGTGACAATGCACCTCCTAAAATTATTGAGGGTGGTCCTATCTGCACCAGCAAATAGGAGTTATTTTTTGGCACAGAATCTTCTGCCCCCAATTATCCCAATGCTGTCTGCAGCACTTGAGAATTATATAAAAATTGCTGCATCATTAAATGTTCCTGGAGGTTCTAACTTGCCATCCAGCAAAACATCTGTTGAGAATTTTGAATCGGTCTCTGAGGTGCTTGACAATTTTTTGTGGACTGTTGGAGCAGTAATGGGGCATGCAAGCTTTGATGAACAAGAACTCCTTATGCAAGATGGTTTGCTGGAATTGTTGGTTGCTTACCAAGTTATTCACCATTTACGAGATCTTTTTGCACTCTATGACAGGCCTCAGGTGGAGGGCTCACCATTCCCTTCTTCCATTCTTCTGAGTATAAACCTATTGGTGTTTCTGACACACAGGCCTGAGGCCAGAACTATTAGTTCGATTGACTGGGAATCTTATCCAGATGAAACTGTGCTAGGATTTGAGAGTCAAAAAGCGAAAGCCACAGATATTACTGATTTTGAAAATTCTGTAAAAATGTCATCTGAAGATTCTAAATCTCCATCTGTGCAAAATTGTAGCTCACCTGTTTCTGCTAAAGATGTATCAGAAGAAAAGGCTTTAGATGAGCCGTGCTGCAATAGCAAAAGCAACGATTCAGGAACTGATAATGATAATGGCAAAAGGAAGCCAAACTGCCAAATGATTAACACCAGCACAAACGTGGCCAATGTTGCAGATGAACCTCTGAGAATTCTTGAAGATAAGGATGAGAAACTCTTGGTCAATGGTGCAGGGCAAAGGATCAATAGTGTATCAAATTTGAAGCAGCCGGTAGCTTTTCTTCTTTCTGCTATATTTGAAACTGGGCTAGTCAGTATGCCTTCCCTGTTAACAGCTGTACTGTTGCAGGCAAATAATAGATTGTCCAGTGAGCAGGTAAATTTTTGCCAGCTGTGTTTTATATTGTTTTTTGTTCTTCTGAAATTTCCATCTCTAAAGATGGGCTTTATTGCAAAAAGTTAATAATACCAAAATTTTTATACCCTTCATATCATTTTCAGGGATCATATATTCTTCCGTGTAATTTTGAGGAGGTTGCGACTGGGGTACTTAAGGTTCTGAATAATTTGGCTCTCTTGGATATAACATATATCCAGAGAATGCTTGTAAGCAACTTAATTTTGCTTAAGATACTGAATTATCGTTTGAGAAATAGAAATTGTGACAATGCTTCTCTGTTTTCGTGTACCACTTGTTTGAAAATTGTTTACAGGCTCGGCCAGATCTGAAGATGGAATTTTTTCATTTAATGAGTTTTCTCCTTTCTCATTGCTCCGGCAAATGGAAAGCAGCCAATGATCAGGTAACTCGTTTTTCCTCTTTTCATTAATTTTGATGAGACTGAAGGAAAAGGCAAGCCACTTGGTGCTATTATGAACCTTTTTTTCCCTTATATGAAATGCAAATTACTTCAAATGAAAGCATAATGATTTTTCAGTGAACAGTTTGTTGGTTAGCTTTAGAACTTTCAAAATGCATAATATGGTAAAACTTAGCAATCTGTATTTTAGATGGATCAATTTGAAATAAAGAAAACTAGTAAAATAGTTGTCTAATTAATAGCATTTGATCTTTTGGATATTGTTGTGACTAAGGCTATTGAATTAGCAGTGATTAGGATGGAGCATTTAGTGCTTTTTTTATATGTACCAATGATAATTTTTTGTAGGTTGGGCTGCTTCTGCTGGAGTCTCTTTCACTTCTTGGTTATTTTTCTTTGTTCCACTCTGGGAATCAAGCCGTTCTTCGATGGGGAAAAAGCCCTACCATACTTCACAAGGTCAGTGACAGCTACCAATAAATGTTGTTGCTTATAAATTGCAACGAATAGAATCTAATTGTTAAGTTGGAAGGGACAGGTTTGCGATCTGCCATTTGCATTCTTCAGTGACCCAGAGTTGATGCCAGTTTTGGCTGGGGCGCTGGTTTCTGCCTGTTATGGGTCTGAGCAGAACAAAGGTGTTGTTCAGCAAGAATTAAGCATGGACATGCTGCTTTCTCTATTGAAATCATGCAGAAATTTAGTTCCTGTGGACGATTTACTGATAGAAGAACCTAATGAAAGTAATCAGCAGAATTCTGAAGTCAAGAAATCTCAAGGAGATGTCTCAGTAAGATGTAGCCGTCAAAACGCCAAAGCTACCCGGAGTAGAGTTGGTGCCACTGGAAATGGTACCAGAGGAGGCAAGACGAGAAACCAAAGAGATGGTAAAGCAACAAAAAGTGGCGAAGAAACAGCTTCAAAGCACAATCCACTGACTGCAGAATCCAGCACGAAGCTTAGTCTTAGATTTCCCAGCGGCTTCATTGACAAAGCAGAACAGTTTTTCTCTGCAAACCCAGGTGACATTTTGAATCAACCATGATAAAGGAAGAAACATGTAATCGTCTCTTTTCTGCCAAATCGATGGTTTTCAGAAGGCATGGATTCATATATTTATTGACGGCGAGATATTTTTCCAAATTGGTATGGAATTGTAAGCAGAGTATGAGTCTGGAAAGCAGAGGGGGTAACTCCAAAGGGTTGCGGCGAGGAACAAAGTGTGGGTGGTAATGAAGGGCAGAATTAGGTAAACCACCATACATACATTTGATCTTAATTTATAAAACCTGAATAATTTGTGTAAATTTAGGCATTACGTTCCAATTTTTTTCTAATAATATAAGTTGTATGTCATAGATTTTCGTTGTAAACTAGTATCAGCGGAAAGGATTAAATATACAATTGTATGGAACCAATATTATCAGAATTGAACTGATGATCAAACTTGAAAAGAGACTGAGCAATTGAACCGGTTGGTGTTGGTAAAATTAAACTGGAACATTAACTGGTTCAATAGTTTGATTCGTATTGGCTTGCACAGTAAATGCGGGGATAGTCCAGTGCAAATATCATAGTAGTAATTTGCTGTGCAGTGTGGAAACAGAGACACTGCGTGTTTCTCTGTTTTCATACCATAAACATGGTTCTCAATCATGACAGAAATGGTTCTCAATCATGACAGAAATGATCTTCTTTTCCTTTCTACTTCCTCATAATGACACGAAGAGAAGGTACAATGACTTGACACCTTAAATACCACAAAAATTACACAGTAACAATGATCTCAATGCAATGAGCTGCACACTTCGTGAGATTAACATACAAAAACTTCGACATGCCGCCATTGCCATGCCCACCACATCGATAACCAGTGATTCAATTTCCTCTTTTCAACTCGTTTTTTGATTCACCCCACTTGGGGTCGATTGTAGACGTTCTGATGTCTGACAATCTACATCTGAAATATCCTTGGAATCTTGACATGTGTCTTCCTTTTTGGAATAGAAACTGCCTGGAACCTTGACGAAAAGCTCACTCTCAGAATCGTCGTCTTGCATCTGCAGAGACATTGGGCACTGAAATTCGTTAATGCACGCAGTCCAAGGAACGTTCAACCATGTCAGATTCTCTTTTACTTTTTGACATCCATTTCAGATTATTATTGAACCTCATAACATATAACCAGAAGCTTTTGATACAACTTCATCCAAATGGCTTTCAAATGTTTGAAACTACGGCCATGTTTTTGTTGGCTTTTGAATGTTAAATTATAGCCATGTTTTATAAACATGTAAAGCTCTAAGAATTTACCTTAAAACTACCGTCAGTCCCTGGCAACTGTTGATCACGTAGACCACTCATAATCTCTTTAAGTTGCTTCTTGGCCTTGGCCCTTGCTATGCGTCGTTCAGCACATTGCGCTTTTGTAACATCATAATGACATGCCACGCATAGCGTCCTCATGTTCTCAAGTCTGCATTCGCCTGCAAAAGAATAAGGATTCAATAAATTAATGAAGCACTTAGGACCATCCTTCAGGTTCAAAAAATTGGCAATAACGATCAAGGATCACTGCAGTATTAAAAACATGACAGCCACATCATGATTTCTTCAAACAACAGTTTTCTGAATTATTTTGTTTATCGTGTCACTTGATTGGTTGATAGAGTTTATTACCTAATTTTGGAGGGATTTCCATGCATAAGCTAAAACCAACCACGTTTTACACAGAAATCAGACGGAACCTTCCCAAACACTCAAAAGCCCTACAATTAATCTATCATGGTATATTTCATTAGTTCACTTTGCAGTTCATGTTATAATTCTTTGGACCACACTATAACACTGCAAAAAATCCTCATGTAATTGAGCATATGAGTCTGCCAGCAAAAATATGATACAAATTTAAACATTTCTTTACATATGCGAAGTTGGCCATTCAAATATTTAATAAAAAGATTTCTTGAATATTAGTTTTACAATAGAAAGTATTATAATACCTCCACCACGATACACAGGAACAATATGGTCAGCATGCCATGCATTTCCCTCAGATGGATCATTGACAAGCTTTTCTAATCTGCAAATGTCAGAGAACAAAACCGTGAGGTCTAATAAAAGTATACATGTTGTGATAGGAGCAAGCAGCAGGAGAGATCCTGTCATTCCATGATTCCATCCAAGGTAAAGAAAATCAACATAAAGCATAACAAACAAATTAAACAGTTCAAAACCATCGAGCAATGAGTGGTGGTTGAACAGATGCATGTTCAGGACAAAGCAGATGAACATTGTGAATGTCATGAAACAACTTAGTTTTCACCCAGCAAAGCTGAACAATAAAAAAAAATTGATTTTTTCACTCACAATTTCTTCCGACTTGCCACTTTTGGTGCTACTCTCCCAATATACTCTCTTCGCTTGTTCACGGATAAAGGTTGTATGGTCTTCACAAGTTTATGACAATCTAATTGACAATTTGTGCAAATTCCTCGTTCTATTTGAAAAAGTTCCTACAAATGGTAATGTTAGAAGAAACACTTGTACGCTCAAAAGACAATAATTATGTCAAATGGACGATAAACTCAGGAATCAAAGGCCTACAGAAATCCATTCAGAACAGAACTTATTTCCAACTTCTATTATTGAGAAGAATAAACTATAAACAGAATAATTCCATCAGACTCGGTATAATCTCTTCAGTTATACTAACCTGCCGAAGGAATCTTCCACTGGTTCTTATGCGATATTCTTCATAGCAGCTAAGGTTGCAGAAAAGATCCTCAAGATATTCAGGTGTCTTCGAGTTGCTTCCCCTGAAAATCAGAGTATGATCCCATCTTCAAAAGATCCTCAGTGAGAGAATAAAAACAAAAGAACACTAGCATCTCGTTAGAAGTTAAAAGAGGATAAGAAAAAGAACAGGCAAGCAAACAACTAAAAGCAGGAACTTTATTAAAGTCAACTGTCCAGATGGACTAACATGCATGGTTTTTGACAAAGTTTGCAGAGAGGTTCATCCTCTGATGTCCTAGCCTGAGTATATTGCTTTTCCTTTTTTCCACGGCCAGAAGACAAATTTATACTTTTCCAAACAGCATTTGGTGGTAAAGGATGGCTGATCTCTTGCCAAGGAGTAGTACGTCTGTTACTCCCTCCTTTCAGAAGTCCCTGTCACAACAAAAATTTATCTGGATGATCTACATGATAATAAACCAGGGAATATATTGGGAAATATAATATAAATTAACTTGATGTTTTTGTTCATCGAATGTAAATGCCTTAGGAATGATGTTAAGAAATGGTAAAGGAAACATACCCCTGAGTTGTGGTTATTATTTTCATTCAAGTAGCACAACTCAACACTTAAGGGAAGCTGTAAAGTCTTTCCAACTAATTTTCTCTTCTCAACGGATCTTAGCTGATTCCATTCCTTAAGGAATTCAAAAAGAGCTTGCCTATAAGCTGAGTTGTCTAAAAAAGATGCAGAAGCTGTTTCCTTTTTATTGGATGTAGAAGCATGCGACTCGAGTTCTTCTTGTCTAAAATTTTCACATAGTGGCCTTGGTCTTGTGTCCATGCCTGGAATGCAAGAATAAAGATGAATCCTCCCAGTATATCTACTCACCTGAAAGCAACAATCAAAACTATTCAGGACAATCACAATTATTCAATGTTGAATCTTACTTTGCATATCCTTGCACCTTGTACACTCACAAACACTAGCTCAGCCACCTTTTGATGCCTAAACTGAAAGGATGTTGGGCCAAAATTCCAAACTTGAGAAAAGAGAACAAGAGGCATAAGCTAATGAAACAAGTTATCTCACTATCCAGGAGCTCTGGAACTTTTACCATGGGAATTTTATAACTTAATGAAGGCAAACGGCAGAAGAACTAATAAAACTTGAAAACAAAAATAACAGCAAAAATCCAAAAGGAACCAAAAAGCAAAAGTAACAGCAGCAAAGATGGGAAGTAAGCATAAAAAGTAAAATTCGACAACGTCTTCTATCGTTTAAATAGACTGCGTGCCATGCAACTTGATGAATGTGAAATTTACGAACATTGGTGAAAGGATTCAATGTTCTTAAGTTAGTTATAAGATGTGTAACTTATAAAATTTCTCTGTCAACTGTGTTTTAAGTTGAAAAATAAACAATCACTCGATAAACATTGCAAAACCAGACTTGCTGTTTTAGGGGAAAAAATTCTAAGGGACAGCCTATAAATTGGAAACTAAACCTCGAAATATTTCAACCTATCTATTAGACAACAAAGTCGCATAAAAAGTATGGCACACAGAAGCAATCTGATAGCATATATGACTATTTAGGTTCACTGCATACCTCAAAGCGCAGAAAAGTTACTTGATCACAGCTAATTGTATCAACTTCGTCTTGTTGAAAAACTCCACCATTATCCACTTCACTTGTCAGAGGACACAGTTTCACATCCTGCATTCTTATCATAATAAGATAATTGCATTTAAAAAGAAAATAAATAAAATTTTCTTTCCCAAATGACTCATTTCTTATCTTGCATGCTAAGATGATAGCACTAAAAGAGAACAAACAAACTTTCTTCTTTCTCAAGGTTGTAAAGGTTATTAATGGTAAACCTTCTCCAATCGATCCTTGGTTGCATCTTGCTCATCCAAATCAGAGGAAGAAAGTCCATTAGTTACACTTCCCAGTTCAGGAATACTTCCTTCTAGCTGTCCTCTTTTAGCCAACTCTTTTTCTATTGCTCGATCACCAGACAAGTTTGATTGACCCGCCTGTTGATATTGAGTACTCTAATAAGAAAAAACAAAATCAAGGATAGAAACCTTGATGTCATTACAAAAACAGTAAAAGAACTAGTTCTACAAATTACCTTCAGATGGAGGACATCCTTGCCAACTGTATGCTCGCCAGAACAAGACTTTTCAATCTCAATCAATCCTCCGGATAAGTTCTCATGTTTTTCAAACGGTTGTGCGTCTTGCATTATCTTAGAGTCTGACAACTCCACAGATTCCAGGGCTGAGAGGGGACTACTTGATGATGTCTCAGAAGCTTGTTTGTTCAAACTTTTCTTGGTAATATCAGATATTTCTAAATAAGAAACGCCATCAACCTGCCAAACGTCAATCCAGATTAATGGTATTTACAATTCAACAATATTAAAAAATCCAGACCTAAAATCAAAACCAAGTGAACATTTAAAACAAAAAAAAAATGGAAAGGCTGGTAAACTCCATTTGCTGCATGCTCGTGTTTGCATCCTTATCCACAAAACTCAGTTGAAAATGACTGAAAAACAGCTTAACAGCAGCTAAGATATGCCTTGCAATTTTTTTCCATTCATTTTAGGCTTTTAGCTTATAATTCAAAATCTTGATGAGATGTTTAGTAAAAAATGAACATATCAATATAAATTGAAGGCAGAAGGTGAAACACTTGCCGCTATTTCTGGCACTGCGTCATATTTTCCGTTAGTAGTAGATGAAACACGATGTAAGCTTTTGTTTAAGTTTTGCCAATGTCTTTCATCATTAGTGTCCTACAATCTCAAAAATAATCATCAAATAAATGGTAGAAGATAAATTTACACAAATTTCCTTATACAGTAGAAAGCACACCTTTGCACAAAAGATATAAATGTTGACTGCATTAGTTTGCCCTCGTCTGTGAGCTCTATCCTCGGCCTTCAAAATAATTTCAAAGAAAAGAAGAGAGTTGAAGGTTATATTATGGATATACTACTGTGAGTAAAGTCAGAAATCATGCAACCAGAGGATAATAGAAATTTTAAAAAAAAATTGTACTTTGTGCATTATATTCATGCCTTGTCAAGTGAATTGATGGAGGACATCAGGCATGAAATGTTATTGCATCCGGTTGTTGATCCTAGCGCACCTTTCCGAACTTTTTATATGGTTGCACATCATTATTATAGTTTTACAACATTGTTAGTTGTTATGGTGCTTAAAGCATATCCAAAAGCATTTACATCTTGTCTTCTTCATCACTTTCTAATAACAGTAAAGCAGAGGAAGTATCACAGAATTGATATTGCCAAATGTGCAAGCTACAAACTAATCATTATCATGAATAAAGCCACTGGAGGCATAATAAAGCCAATGAAATAAAAATGCCCAGAGAATCAAACAAACTCAAAAGATATTTCCTCATTGTCCGCAAAGGTAAGGCATTACACTGGCATACAAGAATTTGCCAAAAAAATCACTTTTTTCAGTTCAGAAGAGTAAATTAAAGTTAGGTCCGGACCTGAAGCATCAGAGAAGGTGTCAGAGGTAGCTCCAAGAACACAACATTTTGAGCTGAGGAGAAATCAAGCCCAACACCTCCAGCAGTTATACCAATTATAGCAATCTTGACCTGACGAAGACATTTAACCAATCAAAAACTAACAATCATTCAGATATACGAATGCATTGTGCCGAACACGAACAGTTTGTGTTTATTTATCTTATCTATAAATACAGAAGGTGCAAAGCTATGAAGGAAATAACAACTCCATCATTGTTTCCCTTCAAACAATCAATACCAAGTAACTTTTGCGCATTCACTCTCAAATCAAATAGGGATAGTGAATGAGTACAGTTAAATAAGTACAATGCAGCAATCTTTTGTAACGTCTATTTATGCATAAACAGATGCATTATTTTCTTTCATAAACCAAAAAAACTTTGAGAATTTGGCATTAAAGATCATAAGTTCTTCAAGAGAAGGTTTTCAAAAAGACATCCACCAAAAGCTCAGGCCATTAGGTGAGGCTTATGATCTGGATAACATATTCCTCAACAAGATAAAAGAAACTCTGCAAAACAGTGCGCATAATTTTACTATCCTTCTTCTGACAAGTAGAATTCACTTGTATGAACAGAATGCAGACAAGAATCACAAAGAAACAAAGTGTAGGCTGAATTTTTAACAAAATCAAATACATAAAGCTGCTCAGGAAGAATGAAGTGAACCTCATCTGATGACTTGAATGACAATACAGCAGATTGCCTGTCTTGTGGAAGTGTGTTTCCATCAATGCGGATGAAACCAACATGTTTATCACATAAAAATTCCTGTGCAATTAGAGAACATGCATATGGTGTTAGCAGTTGAGAGAATTCATTTTAAACTAGATATAAAAATAGTTGGAAGGAAAACCTAGGAGGAAAGATAAAAAAATGGGCTTTTCACAACTAAAAAGACATGACCATTAATGAGTTCCTGATCTATGTCCCAAAACTCTCTAAAATTGACCACTAAAGACTATTTAGGAGCATAAGTAATAATCCTAGTGAAATCATATACCGCAGACATTCATACATTCATGTTCTAACACCCAGTCTTAAGTGCAGAGGACTATTTCAGACATGTAAATGCATTAACCAAAAGATATAGAATGCAATTTCAAGAGAAAAAAAGAATTTAGCAAAAAGGAGGTATAGCCAGTACAATAACCTGCACTCCATCAAGAACTTTATGGTGATGAGCAAATATTATCATTTTGGAAGAACTAAGATTCCCACCAAATTCGGATACGTCTGAATCCGAAATGAGTGGGTGAATGGAAAGCCACTCACGAAACCCAGAAAGTTTTGCTATTCCAAGCTCTTGGTTGGAAAGTTTTGTTGATTTGCAACAACCTTCACTATCTGTAAAGATTAAAAAAAAAAAGAGCTTAGCTGCTAGTTTGAAAAATGGGACACCAGTACGACCACTCCAATTATCAACAGCACATGATTGTGACCATTATATTCACAGAAATTTCTAGCATGCATTGCATAATAGCGAGAATCTGCATTTATCAAACTTATGATGCTAGATGTAAGACAATACTACTATGCACCAACGGGAAAATATAGCTATAGATATGAAATGATCGATCAAGGATCAACTAACAATTAGTTAAAATGCCATTCATTACATGAATGGATCAAGAGACAGATATATTATGTTCCATTAGCAAATCAAATAAAGATTGTCTACCCACACTCATCCCTCACTGGTTTTACCATTCCACAACGATTAGAAAAGGATCAACATATAATAACTAATAGTTTGAAAATTTTAGCAAGAATATATTAAAACAATTCATTACATGCAAACATTGAGTTTAAGAGGTCGCACATCTATAATCATATATTTATTTGTCATCAACTACAAAAAATTAAGGAAAATAGTAATAGTTTAGATAATAAATCATACTTTCATTTCAGTATCATAAGGATGAAATGGAAAAATTAAGTATTTATGATTGATGCAAGATATATTTTACCATTAGGTTCATCTAATGTCTCTTCATTCACAGGTTCTGCAGGATTACATTCAGATACATCACCGTTATTCGACCCCACTGCTGCTTTTGCTGAAACTATATCCGATCTCTTCAGCAATAATCTAATTATCTGCCGACGCTTTGGAGGTAACTGCTGCAGCACATGCTCCTTCAAACGTCTTATCTAGATAACAAACACCCTTCCATAAAATTCACAAAAGAGAGGACAAATGGTACAGTATGAAACAAAATAACTCATTCATCTTGGAATTTCTTAATGGTTTATTAATTGCAGGATGATTTTATGAGCTCTTTGTTTATATGTTGAGGGTGATGACTTGGTATATAATTTAATAATTCACCTTTAAGAGAAGATGATGTGATATTATTCATTTAAAAGAATAACCAGAGCATACCATGACAGTTTGCCTGAGAAGCACATTCAATTCCTCCAAGCGAGTACCCTTTGAGAAGTCCTGAAGTAACAATCCCAAATATCAGTTGACTTACAATAATTTGCATGAGCATCCCAAAAGCAAGTCATAAATCAGCGTTGCTAACAACTTTGCTGCAAGAAAAAGGAGCATCCACTTCTTAAGTTTCCATTAAGAAACCATAGAAACACAACCAAAAAGTTACCTGGAAACCTTTTCCTTCAGAAGGTTGGATGAACTTTAGAGAACAGTATGTTTTTGCAAAATCATACTTGTCCTGCCCAAGCAAACCAGGCCTGTGTACAAAAATATTCACTCAGTTAATCAGAGCTTGAAAGCACAAGCGTCAGATGAAAGACATGAAAAATCGAGGAAAACTTGCCATAATATATTGATCTGGTGAAAAATGTCAAATGGCCTATGATCACCTAGCAAGAACATAATAACCAGTTAGAATAAATTTGTATGATAGAGCCAGTAAGAAATTAAAAATTACGACCATGAACAGAGCTGAGTAACGTGTTTCTAAAATAATGACAATCACTGTCAAGAATGACTGCACATACAACCTGGACAATGAAGGTGTTCCAGAAAGAAGAACTATGCGCTTGATGTTTGCGGTAATATCAAGAACAGCTTTAACCTGTGAAAGAAACAACATAGAACGCGATCATAATGTTGAAGAAACTTATTAAATGAAAATCATTTTGTAACAGTAATCCGAGTGTAATAGTGATTGTGTGATTGTGACATGCATATTCGTGCAGACGTTCTCAGAATACAGATGCAATGTTTGAATAGCTTAAGTGAATATGCATTGGCCTCAATTTGGGTCAGTAACATTTAATTTCACTCCATGTTGTAGACCCCACCAACCAGTGCATATATTTATATATAGAAAATGTTAGGCTTATGATACGAACCCAGCAAACCCAGCAGAATCAACAGAGGGGTTAGGGAGTGATGGACGTCCAACAATGAAGCAAGTATATTTTAGAAGATACAAGAAGGGCAAGGCCCGAACTGCATGAGGAACTGGCAGGGAATGTTTTCC
>CANYCX011755117.1:0-17271 GCA_948193385.1 Breynia disticha f. nivosa | reverse complement strand
CCATTTTCAATTGAAATAATGATTATGAATTGGAAATGAAATATGTGTGTGTGAGTTGTTTAGTTCTTTGCATAAGCAGAGGAAGTTGTATGAGTGTGGTTGCAACCAAAGTAACGAACATCCATGTTCTTGAATGAAACTATAAAGAATGAGATGATGCATGTTTAGGTGTTGAATAAGGTCTAATTCAATGTAAATTGAGGTTAAGTAAGTTGATATAATGTTTGGAATAAGTTATGATTATGTACACTAAGTATATATAGGTCAGGAATCAAAAGAGGTCGGAAATTGCTAAGTATTGCTGCTGGCATGCAAATAACGTACGTTATTTGCACTTTGGCATACGTTATCCTATGTGTGGATGGAACAACGTACGTTACTCCTATAAATAACATATGTTATTCATACTAATTTCCCCAGAAGTTGCATTTTGTTAACGTACATTAATCGGGATTCTTTTAGTGGAGCAGGAAAGAAAACTACGAAGTGTTTGGAGGACCGGAACCCAAAAGGGTAAAACCGTCCAAATCGGGCAAGTTGTATATATATATATCACTCTTCTCTTTTCTCCTCCATTAACCCACGTTTTCCTCCCCTTCCTTTTCCTCTCCTTATTTCAAACCCTAACTTCACCAAATCTCATGAAAACCTAGCGTTCGAAGGTTGTGGAATCGATCAAGTATTTAATTTCAGTAAGTACTTCGAATATGGTTTTGTCTAATTTCGTTTTTCTCCAAAACCCTAGCTTTCCGACCACATTTCTTTTTTCATTTGGGTTCGGAATTGAATAAATAATAGCTTAATTGAAAGCTTAAGGAATATATTATCTTGTAGTAATAATATCTGGTCTTAAATTCTGGTTTAGATATTCGAAATCGAGGTTTGAAAACCAACTGTGAATAGTGACGAGTTTGGGTTTTCAAACCGGGAGTTCTTTTCCGAGTTCCATTGCTTAGGTAAGTTTCTTTGGACCCTATTGAGGCTGTTGATGTGATCAATTTAAAATGGGTGTTGTTGTAGTGGAAGTAATTGAATAAAGAAAGAAAATAATTAAGGGTTTCGGAAAGGAATCGTATGAATTAAGATGATTAGGGTGTTGTGTTTGGTATGAGATATTAAAGGATAGCTAAACAAGTTTGTTTAGTATATTAATGGTGATTAGTGTTAAGGAAAAGAAAGGAGTAAATTAGGGAAGAGAGTGTTAATATTAAAGTAATTAAGTAAATCATTGATTTTATTCACTGATTTAATGATTAGGAGATTGATAAAAGTTTATAATGTTAAAATTAGGAATTCGAGGTTACGACGAGGATGGCTCGTGATGAAAACCTAAGGTGTATTGCTAAGGTAAGTAACACGAGCACAATTTTCCTAATCCGTATGATTATGTGTGTGTATGTTTGATTATGGTATGAATATGTTGAAGTGATATGTTGGAATAATGTTTGTTGTAGTTAGAATGGCGTTGAGATTTTGTTAAATGCAAACATGTTGAATAAATGAATATGAGCTATCTTGTTTAATTCGTATGAGTGATCTACTTGAACAAGATATGGTTGTGTTCTGCTAGGTTCGAATGAAACCAAATGTTCGGTTGATGTTGGGGGCACTAATGTGTCATATTTGCCTAAGGTTAATGAAATAAAATAATAAACTATGAATGGTTACAACCATGGTTGCGGTCAATAGTACATGTGTGCTTGTAAGCATTTGTGTGAACTAGTTTAAATTTAAATAATCTGGTAAGGTTGTGAAATTTAAAAAAAGATGTTGCGAATATTGGCATATGAATGTGATTTGTTGGACTATGATATACCTTTTTGGTATGATATGAATTGTGAATGAATACTTACATATGTATGAGTGTTCTTAGCTGTGCTTAACTAGATGTTGTTGTGTGAGATTGGTTGATGATGTACTCAACAGTATGGTTGTGAAGCATAACATGACTAGTTTATGAATGCATGAATTGAGGGCATGAGTTGTGTACATATAAATCATGCATCGGGGGCTCTTGGTGAGCAAATTGATTAGAAGGTAAAGCTCTTTATGAGCAGAATAACGAGGGAGTGGTTATGGCACTTAGTATACGAACAGTTGGTGCTTAGTGCATACTGTTAAAGACATTCGGTGCTGAGTGCATAATGTCTTAGTGCTTAATGCACAATACTTCGGGTAGTATATAAAACATGCTACACCGGGCACAGTGGTTGATATTCGATATACAGACATGTGTACGAATGTGCCAGGCCAAAACAGGGGCAATAAAGGCCAAAATAGGGCGAAAGGGGTATATCACACGTCTTAATTTGACCTCTGAGGATATATCAACAACCTACCTGGGCACAGGAGATGGGTTGGGGGTACTTAACCTTTACATGATTTTGGATATCTAGTTATATAACCACAAACTCCCGACCGAAAGACACGTTTGCAGACGTCGATTAAATGGCCAAAACAGGGCACAAATTATAACTTATATGGGATTCCAGGTAATCATGTTTAGGAATGCATTATTTGAGATGTATTCGCATATATCAAATCACATATGCTATGTTATTATGAATTTGTGATATGTTTTATGCATATGTGACTATGAAATGGTGAAGTTGAGCTATGCTTAGTCTTATGGAAATCATAAGAGTTGAATTGTGTTGTGGATATATGCATAGATTTATATTCGTGACCAGATTGTGTGATTTAGGTCATAATAACATGCTCTCGTGAATTTATGATATGCATGTCTATATGTGATTACACTTGTGTAATCAGAGAGTGATTATGAGATTGTTGAGTATGATTATTACAAGTGGTGGTGTGATCTATAAATGATGTATGATTGAACTAATTGATATGGTCACAAGTGTAAATAAACTATGAATGTGGAAAGTATATGTTGGGATATGTTTAAATACGGAATAAGAATGGTCAATTGAATTGCTCGAATAGGGGAATTGATGCCATGAATAGACGAATGTAATGTAAGTATGATGGTTTTGTGTATTTCAAAATGGAGATTATATGTGATGATACATTTACATTGTTTATAGAATGTGTATGTTAAGTAGTGAGTTGTTGATTGAAGATTTTGAGTTTGTGTTGATTTCTTTCCAGGAAAACAACATGCTACGCGTGATTGTAGCTAAGTACGTGTGGTCGCTATGACAACACGTACTTAACTACCACTGCGCGTCTATATGTACCAAACTACGTGCGGAGGTAACGACAATGCGTACTTTTCCACCACCATGCGTAGTCCATACCTCCCCACGTACTGTGCTATTTTCAGGACAATTGTTATATGTGTGTGTGTGTATATATATATATATACTTTTGAAGGTTTAAGTGCATTCATGGAATTGATGACATATTGAGTGATTAGAGTTTGAATGTATTATATGGGTAATACCTGCTTAGTTTGATGTTAAATCTGGAAAACAATGTTGTGTACATAAGAATGGAAAAGGGATAAATTTATGCGTATGGAAAGTTGTAAGTATGTTCATGGGTGCTCATTTATACCACGTTCAGGCACAAGTATGTGGGTGCCGAATTGTTACCTATCTTATGATTAATTATGTTTATCAGTGTTGAGAAACACATTAAAAAGAAGGGCATAAGATAAAAATGGAAAGGTTGATTAGTTATGCTTAGAATAAATGTGAAAAGGTTGAATACATGTATTGGATATTTATTTTGAGTGATACATATACGAACATGTACATGTGTGTATTAATGCTAACTGTTTGGAAAAGTTGTCCATGTAGGTAAGTTTTACTTATTGAGTTTCACAACTCACGTGCGTTTTATGTATGCCATATTTGATATTGGCAGACATTTGATAGGTACGACAGAGGTGCGATGGAGATCTTGCTACTAGAAAGACCGAAGAACCAAGGCGAGCCGTGCACTGAAGATTTGTTAAAACAAATGCCATGTTGATGTATTTGACATTTATAATGTATATATACTTATTGTATGGAATGTATTTGAACTTGTGTTTTTACTTGATTTCTTTCTTTGAAGGAACTTTTATAATTGAGTGTGTATAAATTATTTTTCTGTAACACTCTTTTATTTATAAATTTTAATACAATATGATATCCGAATTTGATTATTATCTTTCGAGGAATAACATGATAAAATAAGATAGTAATTGAATTCGGGTGTCACAATAATTGACATATGGTTGATAATATGTTGATATTAAAGCATATGTTGATATTAAAGAATGTGTTGCTTTGTGATATGTATATAAAGCATGTATTGCTTATTGAGCATACTTGATTGAGTTTGAGACATATGAATGCATTGTACATTCATTATGTTGCCTTCATTGTGTGACACTGAGATTGATATCCTAGGCTGGGCCTGAGGATTATTCCATGAAGGATCTCGATGCCGATCTGGGGCCGATGATATTCCAAGCTGGGCTCCATACTGTACTGGGTACGATGCCGGTCTGGGACCGAGGGAAAAATGAAAAGAAAAAAAAAGAAAAGAGAGCAATGCCTTGGGGCATTCTCATGTGATTGCACAGCATTCATATGCATTTGATTCGCATGCACATTTGGCATGTTTGACTATTGACTATGGGATATATGAATGCTAAAATTGTGTGATTCTGAGCTATGTGTTGTTGAGATATTTGAATAGTGCTTTGATATGTTTTGGTGAATCGTTAGTGTGAATGCAAATAAGTAAATGGTTGATGTGTTTTGATATGAAAACATTATTATTGTGATATATGTAAATGTGAGCTAATGGATGTTGTAAGCAAATGTGCAAAAGTGTGAATGGTTGAATATGTTGGATGGTATAGCATGATCGTGATAAAGGAAGATCAGACATTGTACTGAGATACTGATTTTTCCTGTGCTCATATAAAACGATAAAGTGTGAATCTATTGTTGTGTAAGATGCTTACTAAGTATTGAGAAATACTCACCCTTTGATTGAATTGTCAAAATGATGCACAGGACACAGATAGCTACCACTGGATCAGAGCTGTAGTGATCTTACGCTGGAGTGATATTGTCAGAGGTCGAGCTCCATGTTTTGAGTGCTTCCATTTTTTAGTGTTTGTACATATATGTACTATATTGTAAATGTTCATATTTTGAGTTGGAAATATTTTCAAACTTATTTTCGTTTTCGCTATAAAAACTTTACAATAATTATGTTTTGGGCCGGGTGTTTTTTATAATATGAACATTTTTGTTTCTCTCTCCTCTATTTAAGATTTGGTTTTATTATCATTTCTATTATTATATTATTTTATCAAAGAAAAGGGTTTTTAAAATTGAATTCCACAAGGAAAATGTGTTATAAGTCATAAAAAAACATTAAAAATTTATTAATTTACTCATAAAAGAAGATAACTCATTATCCTCTACATGTGTCACAAGGTGTGAGAGAGAGGGCTGCTCAGGCGATAGTTGGCCAACATGTGCACACGTAGAAATTCCTAAGCATTCCACTTCCAAAACTTTAAGATAATTATCCTGAAAATTAAGAGCAATTTAATGAGATGTATACTCAATAAGTATATCCTTCATAACATAAGTTCAACACTTCAAATGCAATCAGTATACTCTAATACTCTATATACATTCATACATGTACTCTGTTTTCTCTTATCTTTTAATGAGTGACCTTGCTATAGGATCTTTTCAAAAATTCAATTTCAATTTTAACTCTAGCCTGTAGGCTTAACTCTAAGATCACTTGATCTTTAATGTCACTCTAGATCCAAAGATCTTATAATATAGATCCTTGCAAGTAGCCACAATTCTCTATTAAATTTCATATGGAATGAATTCCCATAACAATTGTCATTCATTTTATTAACGTTCTATAAAAACTTTAGCATGACCCTTGCTAATTTTTAACATACCAAACATCAATAATCATTCAAAACAATCACAAAAAATCAATCAATCACAACAACACTTCGACTATAGGCAACCGTGGCAATGGTGCAACCCTTGCACGCCACATCAATAACTCACACTGTAGCAAATCTCTAACATTTATCATCAATCTCAATATCTGACATGTAATATAGCATTCATATAAAACATATGTATAAATGAAGTAGGTTCATCCACAAACTCACGCTCAGGATTATACTTACCTTAGCTAACTAAGATAATCTGTCTAGTGCTCAATATTTCTCTCCCGTGCACCAAATCTGGACCCTATACACAATTCAATATCTCTCAATATATATATACAATGCAATAATTTCATGATTGAAATATCATGCCTATTTTTGTTTATGAATATTTCAACTCTAATATTTTTTGCATTTCTTGGCTAACTCTGTTGATCATAACTCACTCAATTTAAGATATGGAAACTTAGATTTTGGATATGTTATTCTTCTATATTATTAAAATGAATAATTATACTGGCTTTAAATTATATTCTGTCTCTAACACCTTCTTTGGACCATGTCAATTTTAGATACTAGATTTGCACAATTTCTATCCTATTTTATTGAAAATTTGAAAAATCATATATAATGTTTATTTATGACTATGGAATATTTTTCTTGCCTAATAGACACCTTACATTGGATTTGGACGCTTGGAAACTCGTAGGAATAATTCTTTACAAATTATGAAAATTCTTACAAGTCAGTCCAAAACACGAATTGACTCTGTTTTTTGCTTTCTGTCCACTTTTACCATTCCAAACATATCTTCTAAAATACTGAATCAAATTACATAATTCTTGCACTAAAAGTTCATTGACTTGTTCAAGTTTCTAAGTTGACAGGCTTTTTGTGACCCCCAAATTCGACTATCACTCACTTTTGCATACATATATTTGTTGAATGGTATCCGAATTCAGAAATCAATTGTTTTTTGAATTACAATTTGAGACTCAACATAGTAGAGGTGAATTCATACACACTATGCAATATTAATTAATTTCACGTTACAGTGTTAAGTCATCTAGTCATCACTCTGACACTCAAACAATTCAAATTCAAGTCATAACCTTTAATTAAACATTCTGAATTCAGAGATACACACGGGTTCAGCAATGACTACGTGTGGTGGTAGGCGACTACGCGTTGTCGCTACCACTACGCGTAGTTCTAGTGCTAACAAACGAGTGGTCATTGCAAAGTACGTGTGTTTGCAGCGACTGCGCGTACTTTGTTACCAGCACGCGCGGATCCCAGATTCCCTAGAAAAACACAAGAACAATCCTACACACTTGCAAGAACCATTTTCAATCCAAAACCTATCATCACATGCAACCAAACTTACTTGATTTAACTCACAATCTCATATTCTTCACAATTCACATTGTCATCCACACTAAATATATATATAGTTCACATTCATTCTTTCCTCAGCACCTTAGAGACAACCGCACTTAATTTTTATCTAATCAACATCAAGGCATGCCACATCATACTACATGCTCTATTTCATTCTAACTAACATTCAATTTAATATAACATTCACAAATTTTCATAAAAGTATATGTAACACTTAACGTTCACTTATAAAAATAACGTAGTAAACTGACATATATTCAATTAAAATCAAACATAAGTGCGACATAATGATATGAATGTATGCTTCCTAATGCAGCCTTACATGATCATTCATGATCCCAATTTGGGCATAATTTACACCCTGTTTTGGCCATAAAATTGACGTTTGCAAACCGACCTTTCGATCGGGAGTTTTGGATAGAAAGTTGGATATCCATATTTACACCCTGTTTTGGCCTTGATTTCGCCCTGTTTTGGCATGACACATTCGTACACACGTCTGTGTACTGAATATTTAACCATTGTGCCTGGTGTAGCATTTGTTATATACTTCCCATAATATTTATGTAGAGGCCTGTGAGACCCCCAACCCTTCTCCTTTCCCCTTAGAGGTCTAGGTCATGCTTGAGACGTGTGGCCCAAGGTAGGTTGTTGATATATCCTCAGGGGTCGTAGCTCGACGTGTGATATAACCTTTATACGATAACCACTCCCTCAGTAATTTGCTTACTAAGAGCCTTTGTTCTTTAATTATATTTTCTCACTAAGAGCCTGATGCATGAATGCCGCAAGCATAAACCAAACCGTCAATCATGCACTCACACAATTCAATCATACCATGCTTTAGGATCAAATGTCGGGATCAACCATAAATGATCATACAATCTCAACACAGCCATTCATATAGCCAACAACATAAAAAAAATCACCACCTTCATTTTAATCACTTCCAATAATAACACCATCATCAATCTATCACGTTGAATCATAAACGATTCCATAATCATTTCTCCTTCAAACCATTCAAACAAGCACATACATGCTCAACACAAATAACAACTCAGTCAACATAACTAACATAAGTATCATATACGCTTAGATATTTCCTATCCGCATCAGTGCTCATATTCAAGGCATCCGCACGTACAATCAAACATACCAACATTAACACATCCAGAAGACTTTAAAATCATATACTCATAATCAACTCAAATAGAGCCAAGCCAAACAACCAAATCAAGCAGGTTACAAATAAGAATCATACACACAAAGAAGGTTGCGCTCGTGTTACTTACCTCTCAAGAATTGCCTAACGACTCGGTTGAGAACCTCCCTCGCCGTGATTCGGATTTCCTATTATATATCATGATTTTACATTAATCTAGCATTCATGAAAACATATTAAATAACAAGAATGCTTTACAATATGCATGTTTTATTAATGTATTTATTCTTATCTATGTTTCCTTCCATAAATTCTCTCTCTACCCAATATGCTTCCATAACCACCATATTTATTTTTCCCACCAACCTTCATTAATGCTTCCACAAGTTCATTTAGGTACAATTTTACGATTCTTATGCTCCTACCTATGATAACATCCTACTTCCAACTTTTCCCTTTCCAAAAACCTTAACCACCTTCCTTCCCTTGCTTCCATCTCCCCTAATATGCAACACCCAATTAAATTAACACTTAAAACAATATCAATGAGTGCCAAAGAAGTTTACCCAAGCAACAAAACATAGAAAACTTGCAGTCACAAAAAACCCCAAACTCAACACTTTTCAAGGTGTGCTTCCTATCAATGATTTCGGGTACCTAAACCATGAATTAACACAAAAGATAGTTACTACTAGATAGTATACATGTTAAGATTTCCAACGAGCTATCATTTGCTCAAATCGGAGCTCAAATGAAGGTGTTATATGGTCGGAAAGTTGAGGTTAAGGAGAATTTTGGTATTTACAGGAGCAAAGTAGGAAGACTTACCGAGCTTCGTTCACCAACTGTTTTCGAACCTCCTGAACAGTAGATTTTCGTGAGGAATGATGGTGATTAGGGTTTGGAGAGGAAAGATTGAGGAAAAATAATGTGCATGTGTGGTGAAGGAAGAGGAAAGTAAAGCTTCTATAGTTAATTAGTTTGGACAGTTATGCCCTTTTGGGTTATAGTCCACTAAATGCTTTGTAATCCTCGTTTTCGCTTAGTTCCTCCTGTCCCGATTCTTATTTGTTCACTTAAAAATAATCCGCAAAAAAATTATTCTCATTTTCTTCTTCGTGTTATATTTTACCATTTTTTTTAACTAAATAGAAATTTTATGGTGTTACATCAATAATGTCTCTGTCCATTTTTTCTTTTATAATAATACATCATTAGGTTACATAAAAGAATATTCAAACTATTATAAGATTACACATATATACACAAATATTAATTCACAACAGACAAGCATCATGTAATACAAAATTTACACAAAAACCTATGTATGCAAATGCAAATTAAGAGAGAGAAGTTTGCCAAGGCGTACAACTATCCAACCTGTGCAAAACTCATGAAAATTTCTAGATGTTCCACATGTCAGTACTGTACTTATCTTGAAAACCATAAGCGATTTAATGAGCCGAATACTCAATGAGTAAAATCTTCATAGTTTCAAATTAAAAAAACAGATGCAATAAATATAATCCAATATAAAAACATATGCAATGAATGATTCCAATTTATTTTCTGTGATTGTTTAAGTCTGTATTCTGATTTCTTCTTTCCATTGCCACCTTTATCATTTATATCTTTTTTCCATTTCCACCTTTATTATCTATATCTTCTTCTCATTGCCACTTTTATTATTTATATCTTCTTCTCATTGCCAACTTTATTATTTATATCTTCTTCCAATTGCCACCTTTACTATTTATATCTTTTCCTCATTGGCACATTTATCATTTATATCTTCTCATTGACATCTGTATTATTTATATCTTTTTCTCATTGCCATCTTTATTATTTATATCTTCTTCTCATTGTCACCTTTAACATATATATATATATATATATATATATATATATATTGGTACAACGTGAGTTAGATCATAATTCCATTTTAAGTTACATGCCATATGAACATTTAAAACAAACAAACAATTAATCAAACCAATCAATCATCCATTATAAAGTCCTTTGTCATTATAATTTTTTCAAATTTACCATTGTATTCAGATTATACCAAAAATTCGGCATAACCTTTGCTAGATATTAGCATATCAAATATCAAATAAACCACTGCAATTAATGGCACAACAATACTTCGAGTATAAGGAATTGTGGCAATGCTATGCCTACACGCCATATCAACAATCTCACACTCTAGCAATTATCTAATAAAATATATCTAATGTACCATATGAACACATATCAATATCAATATAATAAGCAATTTAATTATCTTTATTTAGGTGGTAGTAAGTATATCCTCAAATTATACTCACCTGGCTAACTTAGGTATTCAATACTACTTTGATCCCTTTCTCTCTCCTAAAATGTCACCATATATCCTATAAATAGTTATGTATATTTAGACCAGTGTATAAATGCTAATGAATGTATGAAGTGTCAATAAATACAAATTTTTCTATTTTTTTTGGCTAACTTTATATTGTCATAACTCTTTAATTTTAAGTCAATTTGTTCTAGATTTTGGATATTTACTCTCCTATATGTATACTAAAAATAAGCCTTGCGTATGCCATTAAATTATGTCTCTAACACTTACTTTTAAGCATGTCAACATTTGGTTACAAGTTTTTTTCACAAATTATGTCCTGTTTCATTGGAAATTTGAAAAATCATACCTAACATTAATTTTAAGTCTTTGTTGTGCCTTGAAACTCATTCTTTAAATTCTCCCATGCTTCTGTTACCGTTGTCGCATTCATGATCCTTGGAAAAATATGGTCTGCTAGAACTAGGTGAATTTTTTTATAGAGCTTCCATATCTTTCTTAGTTCATTCCTTCATTTTGTCTTGAGGAATTGAACTTGGTGCATGAGCTATTGTACTTATAGTACTTTGTGTTAGAGTTGTCTCACCTAAAGCTTGAGCAAAGGTTCTTGTTGAAGTATTTGGAATTCCTTGCTCCACCACTTCCCAAAGATCTAGTGCTCTTAGGACAACCTTAAATCTAATACTCCAATAGTCATAGTTTTCACAATTGAAGAATGGAGGAAATTCTGTGTTGGTTGAGGTTGACATTTTTGTGATTGATTTTGGTTAAGAAGGTTGTTGTTTAGGTTTGGATTGACTTATGTTTTGAAACCAATTGTTAGAATTTTAAGTGAAGGGTATTTAAGGAGAGCTAAAGAGAATGGTAGGAGGAATGTTTCTATTGACTCTTGGATTGCATTACAAATGAGATGACTAGCCATATATTTATAGTGGTCTTTAGGTCATTCGAGATAGTACAAAGATTATTCCTAATTTTTCTAAATTACTACATACTCTAGATTTTTCTTCACTAATCTTAAATCTTCTACATACTAGATGTATGTAGAATATTTTAATTAATTCTTGATTCTAGATTAGTTCTAAAAATATCTACAATTTTCATAATTAATTTTTAATTATTTCTTGATTAAGCAATAAGAGATTCTTATAATTTCAACAATTTTGTTGTCGGTGATGAAGGGGAGACTGGTGCTATGTAAATATAGCGTGTTTTTGAGTTTAGTGTGAAAAAAAATGTAATTTTATGGTTGGTAGATGTAATTTCTCGTAAATGTAATTTTATGGTTGGTGGAAGATTTTTGTTAGAAATAGTTTAAATGAATAGTTATTTTGTCATTTTTTATGTTATTTCCTATTAACTTATTTTCTACTTATATCAAAAGTAGAAAAATTGAGAAAATATTTTTTGGCAATTAAACAGAGACTGATTTTAACAATATTATGTCTTAAGGTTAGAACATCTTTACTAATAAACCTCTTTAAGAGGTTTATGGACATGTCACATCATTATTTGATGAATTCTTTCTTTTTTATCATAAACATCTCATTGTACTCTAAAATAAGATCCGTTAAAAAAAATCTACAACTTTTTACACAAAATATTTAAAAAAATGTGTGAAACTCGTACCTTTTACACATAAACCACTTAATATACATCGAATGGTTTACAAGCCACCTCACCTCTTTTAAGTGAGGTAGCATTTGTATTGGGACCAACATGGGGTATAAACCACCCGGTTCCTCTTAGGCTTTGATAAATATACTGTGCTGTCGCAAGTTTTGTCGTATTATGAAATATAGATGACCGAGATCATTAATGAATCAGAAGACATCACCAAATACCAGAGAGAAAGAGGGAGAGAGAGAGAGAGAGAAGTAATATATATATTAAAAAAAACCTTATACACCGATCACTTAAGATAAATACGACAGATCCTGAGTTCAGAGGAAGATACGCATGGATATACATTAAATAAGAAGGTAGAGAGCAGTTAATCTCTGGAGATTTGGTGACGTAAACTTGGGAGAAGCCATTTAGTGAAGTTTTGTAAGGTTGACCCGTCAGTTCTATAGCATCTCTGGGTAAAGTGGAGAAACTCAGACCATGTGAAATCTGGGTACGACCTTCCTCCATCTTTTTTAACAAGATCTCCTGCGGGTCTCACTACTTTGTCCTCTCTCGGACAAACAAAGAATGCCAGCGATTTTCTTTCGTCCCACTTGTTAACCACTGCCCTATGCAGGCAACTCTTGTAGTTCCCATTAGATAAAGCCTACACATCCACAGTTATAATTTCAGTACGAATTAACTGCAACAAAATAAACATCATAATATTTCTTTCCATTTTGCGCTCACCTGCAAAATTTTTAATTGCATGCCAGAATTTGTACTGACGTGACGCTATAAACTAGGTGAAGTTAATAGAAATAGAGCAGCTTTTAATTACTTCACATAATCAAGTTTTAAAAATAATATGTCAAATATGAAGACCTACCACGAAAGTGTCACCAATGTTGATGACCAGCGCACCTTGACGGGGTGGAACAGAGTGCCAGATGTTGTTTGTGAAAACTTCCAGACCTCCAACATGATCTTGGTGGAGAATTGTTATAGCCGTGGGATCGCAATGGGGTCCGGTTCCTAAAGTAAGCTCTGGATCTTGACAATATGGGTAAAAATTACATCTCACTATTGATGAACCATCTTCGAAGAAATTTTTGTAGTAAGTTCGGTTGAGCCCCAAGCTGATTGCCAATAGTTCCATAATGGAAACCGAAAGTTTCTTCATTGCATCACAGTATTTTTGATAGAGAATCCTACAAAACGATCAATAAAAGATGATTTTAGTAGTACTGAAATTATCTTGCATGCAAAGTGACTCAATATTTTTTGGAAGACATGGAATATACTTACCCTATCATTTCAAAATCCTTCCCCAGAGCAGTAGTGAAGAAATCTGCCACTGAAGACTTGGAATTTCCATAACGAAAAGAGAATGTTTCTTTCCATGGGAGATTGGAATTGTAGCGATCAGCATGAGCACCGGAAAATCCACACAAACTGCTGCCTCCAATCGACCGTGCCTGCAGCTTTTGGTCCATTGGAAGCTTAAATATATCTGCCATTCTTTCTTGAGCCAGACTAATGAGATTGAGATCAACTCCATGGTTGATAACTTGAAAAAAGCCATGTTGCATGCAAGCAGCCCTAATCATGGTGACAGCTTGTTGTGTTTCCTCTTCAACACCACTGAGAAACCCCCTAAGATCCACTACAGGCTCCATGAGTTCTTGAGGGGCAAATACTACGTCTCTTTTTGGCCAAACAAACTGTTTGGGGACATCAGCTTGTTTGCTTAAAACGGATGAGTCAATGAAAGAGTTGATTATATGGCTGGATTTTTTTACGAGAGAAGAAGGCGTTGTTGAATCCATTTTGAATAACAAAATAAAGCATGCGCACGAATGAAATGAAGCAAAAGGTGTTCAAGCAATATATATTGTCCACCTTTTAAAAGAGAAGGAGATATACGTACGTTCTAAACATCTAATGTATGATTGAGCGAAAGAGACAAATTGTATTTTGCGTCGCGCCTGCAATGTCTGTACATGGAGGAAATTATATTAAGAAGCATTAACGAGCCTGAAATAAATGTGAATAGGTTCTCAGTTTTGTTCCGCCCTCGGAAAAGCTTGAAAATTTGCTTTGAAGTGGTCTTGATCTTGGTATTTTTGCCACTTTGTAATTGTTTTTCTTATCAATGTTTTGGTTATTAGGTTTTCTTAATCAGTCAATTAGAGTAAAGGGTATATTAAAGTCAGATCATCAATAAACTCCAAAATAGTGTATGACAAACAGAAAATTATAACTTGCTACAGATGAAGAATGCATTAGAACAACGATTGGTATTCAATTCTAACAAATGGAAGTTTGAAAAAAAATACATTTAAAAACAATTCTGTCCTATTAAAAGAAAAATAAATAATATATTTCACATGAGAAGTACTTGAATTACAAAACCTTTCTATGTCTTCTTTCCCAAAGTTCTCACAAGCAGCAAAAATAACTCAGTTTTAATAAATATATTTTGTCGGTCTAATACTGATAAAATAGAGATAGCATGCATGATTATGCTAATGCTATTTTAAAGACATTCATGGACGTATATTTTTTTAATAATTTATAGAATAATTTATTGTGTTTAGGATGTTGTGTTCCTCAAATAAATATAATATAATTAAGTTAAGAAACTTAATTATATTTTATTTCATAAGAGGGTAAATTAGAAACATTTTATGTTTCGGAATTAAAATGCAATTTTGACCCAAAAAGTACATATTCATTAAATGTTACCATCAGTTCTATATAAAGAACTCATCTCGATTAGATTTTACACACCACAAATTATATTACCAACAAAGAGTTTGATAATACCAATTAAGTACTTAATTTAAAATATTAAGCACTTAATTACTTTAAGTGAGTTTGATGACAATAAAATGATAACTACTTAACTTAATCAATTAAGTAAAAAATACACTCAATTTTATAAGTTAAAATCTTTAACTTAAAATATTAAGTAATGAACTATAGGTTAGTAATTAAATTTTTTCATGGTCAGATTATCCTAACATTAAGAGATAAATTTTACGGATTTACTTTGCCGTATCTTCTTTTCATATACTTTTTAATAATTATAAGTTATAACTCTAAAAAACTAAGTTATTAATTTTGTTATTATTATCATTAATAAAAACCTTATTGCAAGAACATGACTTATCATTATTTTATTATATTGAAATTCCAAAACAATAACACATATACAAATGCTGTGAATCTTCTTTGGAGTGTATATCATATACATTTACCTGAAATATTCACTATAAGAATCTGCGAATTTAGCGTCCAGAATTTACCGTCCAATAATTTTGGATGCTAAATTCACGAAATTAGTGACCACGTGGTCGCTACAAATTTAGCGACCATGTGGACGCTACAAATTTAGCGACCACGTTGACGCTAATTTAGCGACTATTTGGACGCCAAATGTGTGGACTGCAACTACAGTGACGCGGGAAAGTTTGCCGTCAATTTCGTGCTAAATTTAGCGTCCTTGTGGTCACTAAATTTTGGAGCAAAAATACATTGACGCGACAAAAAAGACCGAAAAATAGCGTCCAAATTTAGCGACCACGTTGTGGCTAATTAGTTACCACGTGGTCGCTAAATTTGAAAAACTGGGCGGCAAAAGTACTTGTCAGTTAACGTCCACGTGGTCACTAATTAGCGTTCACGTGTTCTCTAAAAAATTATACCACTATATCTATGCAAATCTTTCTCTACTCTCACATTACACACAACTTCCACCTTCTTCTCTAATTTCTCAGCACTTACATTATATTTTTTTTTTCCAATTACACATTTCTCACCTCTTTCAACTTCTTCTCCAATTTCTCATCACTTAAGATTTTTAGAGTTTATGGTTTAAAATTTTTGGATTTACGGATTTAGATTTAGCAATTAACGTTTTAGGGTTTAAGATTTTACGATATAACATTTAGGGTTTATGGTTTTAGAGGTTTAAGCTTTTAGGATTTAGGGTTTTAATATTTTTAGAATTTAGCGGTTAGTATTTTTGGATTTGCGGTTTTAGCAATTAACGTTTTAGAGTTTAAGATTTTACGATTTAAGATTTAGGGTTTATGGTTTTAGAGGTATAGGTTTTTAGGATTTTTAGATTATGAGGGTTTAGGTTCAAAATTTAAATTATTATTTTAATAGCTAATTTAATATTTTTAATTTAAAAACTAATTTAAATTATTTTTTTATTGTTAGTCGACATTTAGTGACCACGTGGTCGCTAATTGACGAGTACTTTTGCTGCCAGTTTTTCAAATTTAGTGACCACGTGGTCGCTAATTAAGGACCACGTGGATGCTAATTAGGGACCACGTGGTCGCTAAATTTAGAGACCACGTGTAACCCCCAAATTCAAATGTCATTTACGTATTTTCTCTCCTTCCCGTCAAATGACACTCAAACTTGAAGATCAAAATTTTGATATAAATTGATTTAAATAAAATATAAGGAAATAAAATAGGAGGAAATGAAATTAAATTCATTTAAAATAAATACACACACTTCATTCATTAAAACATTTACAAAGATTGCGAAGGCCCAAGCCCAATACATCACGAAGTTTATAAAATATTACAGGTTAGGAAGGAATAAGAATTTGGAAAATCCTATTTCAATCATAACCTCACAAAATACAAATAATGCACTATGTATGATTTGTCATGTACAAGGTAAAATTTCTACACAGTGCACCGCCTGCCTTAGATTGTCTTGTCACAAATCCTAAACTTGTATAGCAAGGTATCACCTTCGCGTACAAAACTTATCTTTCCTGAATTTTCTGCCGAGCGAAGCAGACATAAAACGCGTGAGTCATGAAACTCAGTA
>CANYCX011754972.1:0-12390 GCA_948193385.1 Breynia disticha f. nivosa | reverse complement strand
GAAAGAGGTGGTACGTTTTTCTCCTTGTGCTAGTACACTTATTCGCTAATCTGTGTGTTATTTCCGTAGAGGGACCGCGTCTGGGGTTCTTTCTTGGTGTCATAAAGGTCACCTTAGTGTATTCTAAGGTGGTATATTTTGTTCTTGGCTAAGAACATCCACGGCATTGAAGGAGTAAACAAAGGTGTGATTTTTCTTTCAAAGTTTCGATCTTTGTACTTAAATCTTGTAAACTGATTGTAGTTGGCATGTCTTAAGATGATTTTATGTTGATCTTGGCTGTTTTCTTGCGTGTCTTGATGATTGTTGCCGCTACCATTGAGTCTAAACACATTAGAAAACCCCACAGAACCGAGTTTTAGAATGTTTAAATTTGACACGTTTAAAATTCTATATATAATATTTATGAATTCATATTTTATACACATTTATAGTCATAAAATTAACCTTACATACACAATACACTTAGATTTGATAAAAATAAAATTTTTTGTATAATTTACAAGTTTGTTCACGATTATATTCATAAGTCTAAAACAAACCTCTTAAACAAGTATTTTCACGAGTTTACGATCCGAGTATCTGCATATTCAGAAATTAACTTGCTTATTTAAATAAGCTCGAAAATTTATTCAATATTAATACATTTACTAACGAGCCAAATTATAAACAAACTCTATCCTAGCCGAACACTAAGCCATCCATCAACGATGAATCACAACCTGCTCTACGTTTATAGCATTGACTGTGTTCCGTTTATTTGAAGGAATTTACTTTTCAAGAAAATATTTTTTTTGATTTTATATTGTTTAGTAACAACAAAAAATAAATGAAATTACAATTTAAAAATCAACACAAAATTAATAATTATTCTTAATATATTTTTTTTAAAAAATATTTTTTACATAAAATATAAAGTTATATTTTTATAAAATACCAAAAAATATAATTAAAAATTTTAAAAATATGAAAAATATTTTTTAAAAAAAATCAATTTCCAACCAACAAACGGAGCATTAAACAAACCAAATTCATTAACTATGTATAAGAACCAAAGAAAATGCACTGTAATCAAAACAACTTTGCCAGAGGCTCCCAAGTAAAGCAAAGCAATTAGCAAAAATATTAGCTTCCTTTCCCGGATAAATAGGCTAACTTGTAACTAACTACACCCTTTTTTTCTGAACTCCCAAACCTAACTCTATCTGTGAGCGTCAAGTATACATATATATCATCATGACTAAACTCAAAACTGTCAAGCCAGAAAAATGCCTTGTTCTTCATTGATAATAGAAAATAAAAAATCATTCTATGTTCACAGAAAATGTGCGGATCCCTATAATGAACTCTTTTCTTCATCGAAGGAAAATAGCTATACAGTCAAAGAACCAAGCAGAAATATCTTCCCCTGCACTTAAACCATATATCCTAACAATCAAAATCACAAACATTTGAGGAGAAATAAACAAATAAATCAACATGTACTTAACTACTCACTTGCCAAGGCTGGAAAATAGTAAACACAGATTATTTCAGAAATATTGTCAAACCTTGCAACCTGTAGAAGTGTAATGATGCTTTACATCTGTCTAGGAGCATTCAACCTCAGTTGGGAGCCACAAATGTGGTTTCGAACTAAGGAATCTCATCACCGCAAAAATTAGCAATTCTCTCGTTACTATAGCCTGTAAAAATCATAATCATTTAGTTTCTGACGATTGTGATGAAGAAGAATCAAAAGAAGCCACAAGTTCCGCCAACTGTTTGTGCCCCAGTTTGGTTACAAGTTCCATGGAGATGAAGTGTTTAGGCAAATGAGAAAACTCCTGTTTGTCATTTTCATACATTGGTTGCAGTTCTTTTGCTTCAGCGGTTGCTGCTTCAGCTTCAGCAAGAAGCAGGCTGGCTTCTTCAGTGTCACCTAACTCAAGAGCAGCAGATCTTTCGGCTGTAGCAGTGCCGGCAACTAAAAGTAACCGCTGGAATCTAACCATTGCAACCTCCTTTTCCTTGGATAAAATGAGACCCTCTGTTTTCTCCATTTTATCAATGATGTCATTAATGCCATCCTCGAGTTTTTTAAGCTGTGAAGTGGATTTTCCCAAGTCCATCTGCACATTATCTTTTTCAACAGACAATGACTTTGCCTCAGCAGCTATTCGCCCAGCTTGCTTAAAATTTCTTGCTGTGGCAGCAACTCTCTTTTCTGCTTCAAGCTCGGGGATTCTTTTATCAATGAAAATAACCCTTTGCTTGAGGGATGATATGTTTTGCTGAAGGCTTGACTTTGATGAAGATAGCTCCTACAAATGCCAGAGACATGTCAATATCAAACCATAGTTTCAACCTAAAAGGCAGCTACAAAAACCAATATTGCACTACCACTTAGAAGACTTCTTGTCATATAAAATGAACTTCGTTTACAGTAAATACAATTTTGACAGCTAAGCAAATCTCATCCTTGAAGGCAGAGAACAATCCTTTTGAGTAACCGCAATAAAGACATCCCAACTAGTCAATAAATGTGAAAACTGAAACATAGGACTCTTTACTGATGAATTTAGCCAGTAAAGCCATTGACAAGCAGATAATTGAAACTGGAATTAATATCCATGAAATCCAACCAACTTTAAATTATAAAAAGATGCATTGATACTCCATAAATAAAGAAACTAAGGAGGAAAAATAAATGAACTTGACTGTGAAATGTAAAAGAGCTTTGTGCTTTTATAGGTGGAATCTTTTCAAAGAAAACTTGTGGGACTAGTTGAAAGTCTTTTCATAAAATTCTTTAATAAGAAGTCTCTCTAACCTTTCGCATTTTAGCCATATTCAATTTCTAAACAATTCTAAAGATGCCCAAGCAGAAAATTGACGATGCATTGTCAAAGTGTGAAGTAATAAGGCACATGCTGTGCAATTAATGACGGAGCTCTAATAACACAGCATTTACAGGAGGTGCTCTTGAACAAATCTAATTCACAAGCAGCTGTTGCATTTCGCCATTAGGTCCTAGCATAGCAGCAAAAGCTGTGCTAAACAAAAACTGTGCCACCCAACATATTAACATATAACAATGTCTATTGCATATGATACTTGCAATAATGTAACTATGGCTAGTGAATTTATAATGGAAACAAAACCAACCTGTAGATGAGTTCTTGCAGCAGAAAGTTCCTGCTGGAGAATTCGGACATCCTCCGTAAGATTCTCCTCAGACTTTGCCAGCCTCTCTTTATCTTCCAGAGACTTCAAAATGGTTTGCTTCAGGATTTCTCTCAGTTCAATAATTGCTTCATATTCTTTTGCTTCATCTTCAGAAATCTTGGACAGTTCCTTAAGCTTGGTTACATGTATTTTTTCGCCCACAAGGCGCTCATTTACTTCCTTCATTTGTGTTGATAAAGCTTCATTCTGTGAGCAAATCTCAGAAAGACCAGCTTGCAAGTTATCATACTTGGTGTCAACACCTGATTGAATGTCATGAAAATTAGAAACTGCATTATCAATCCTTTCCTCAACTGCCACGATCTTGACATTGTTTTCAGCTATCTCCATTTCCTTCAGTTTGACTAAAGCTAGTAATTTCTCGAGCTCATCGTTCAGTGTCTCCCTTTCTTGATAAAGAATTTCCTTTCGTTTTGTATCATCCTGAATGAACTGCTCAACAGAATTATTCAGCCCTAATCGAGCTTCATACACAAAAACTGATTGAATATCTAATTCAATCCTCTTCGCTTCCAAAGTTACAGCTGAAAAAAAACAACCCTCCTGTTCTTTTGAAGAAAGTGTTTGTGCTTTCTCCAATAATGAATTGGCATTATTTTCGGCATCCTATGAGAAAAAAAGAGGAATAAATAATGATAACACAACATTTTCCTCAACAATTAAGAATCAGTTTGACCATACACAGTTTGAGTTTCCTCAACAATTAAGAATTTGGAACATGTGAACAACAAATCAAGCCAAATAAAAAGATCATCTTATGTTGATAATTCCTCTCAAGCAATCAACTTTTATAAGACATTTGATTGTTGCCATTCTAAGTATATGATTAAATATATCTGAGAAGCTACAAGCATTGTTGGAAAATCAACAAAACAGAAAGGATTAACACAAAACCAAGTATACATCATGAGACACTAACCATCGCAAAATGATGCAGAAGCGAAGCACATTCGCTTTCAGCAGCAATCTGACTGTCATGAACATCACGCATTTTGGCATCAATGGCGTCACAATGAAGTTGAGCATGTTTAAGATCATTAAGAAGAGCAGCCCTCTCTTGTTCAGCAGCAGCAAGGCTCTGGCTAATCCTATCGGCGGCATCGAAATCTTCAGCCTGAATAGCATTGTCGAGCTCCATCTCAAGCTGCTTGTGAGTAGCTTCAGCGGAATCAACATTCTCAGCAGCTTTTCTCCTCCTCCTTATCCCCTCTTTCCGCTCTGCGGATACAGAATCAGCCAACTGCCTTGCCCTCTTCAGCTTCTCCACGATCTCACCCTTAATACGCTCAAATTGCGACAACCTATCCTCTTCTGCTGAACTATCCAATTCCACAACTCCAACACTGTCATCAACACTGCCATCAACACTGCTAGACGCATCATTATTGGTGGCCGTGGATGACGAAAGATCATAAGAACAAGTGTCTCTTCCATAGCCGACCCGGAGCCCAGTAGCTCTCTTCTTCTTCCTGGAAACCTGCCGCAAAATTATTTGACTAGAACTGCTAAAACTTTGATTACTACTATTATTATTACTCGTACCACTTCTAATCATATCAGGTTGGTCTGATTGAAGAGGCGTGACCAGAGTAAGATCAGAGAATAAGTTCTCATCGAGTGGATCAGAATTGGGTTCATCAGATGGAGCGTCAATTTGAGATTGAGATTCGGAAGAAGAATTCGGAGTTGGATGATGGGTGGAAGGCCGTTTTTCTGGTTCTAATTCCGAAGGTATAAATAATTCCATTCCCTCAAAAAGGGAATCCATACCATCGCCTTCCATAGAAATTTTAATCACAAATAATTTGATACAATGAGTGTAATCGCAGCAGTAATCTCGAGTGTTTAGTTATTCAGAAGGTGTTCGGCAGGGTTAATTGTTTGCTTCCTCGCAGCTTCTTCGAGCTGGTGGTCGTCCTTCGTCATTTTGAGGAAGTTCTGTGGATCAATCAGTTAATTTACTAATGGTACCTAAAGTAATTAAAATTTTGCACTGAAATGCCTTAAGTCAATTTTGATTTAGAATGGCACCCAAAGTTCTTTTGATGATTTAGTGGTACTACATGATTTGCTTTAGAAATGCCAAGTCCTTTATTTCCATGCATTTGTCATTGTATAGTCTCACAATTCAATGTTTAATGTCCCATCTTCATTAAAAAGGTTAACCAGTATAATCTAATCAAACAAAAATATATTAAGTCAATCATACCTCATTGTCAAAAGAACCAAATAAATGTAACTTCATGATAATGAAACTCAATTGCACAAAGCCCAAACCGTTCTCTCTTACAAATACAATCAGATAGCTTTCATTCATATCCTAACAATCATCTCTCTTTCTCTCTCGCACACACATCACTGTCACAACATAGTTTTATTTCATAATCTGATTTTTTAATATGGGTTTTGACAAAATTA
Organism: Breynia disticha f. nivosa; assembly: GCA_948193385.1. Lineage (NCBI taxonomy): Eukaryota > Viridiplantae > Streptophyta > Magnoliopsida > Malpighiales > Phyllanthaceae > Breynia > Breynia disticha. The sequence continues at coordinate 6,744 of CANYCX011754972.1, read as the reverse complement.
GGTTGAGCAAGTTTTTTAGTCAGTAGTTTTGATGGATTAGAATTGTTGAGTATATTGTTTAGAGATTCAAAAATTTTATTTTTTAAATAATAATATTTCCTACTGTTATGTATTCTCCTTTGAAATTTTCTAGTGTCTAAAGATTAGTGGCATAACAGAATTAATATATATACATAAGAAAATCATCCAAGATCACATCAATAAACACAAAACATAGGAAATAATGGTATCTAATACCCAAGATGTAGAAATAAAGAGATTTATTTCAATAAAGGTATAGATAAAATAAACTCTATTATCTCCAAAGGTGTACATAAAATAAAGTCTCTTATCTCTATTACAGCAAATCTAGCTTTATTTTTTACTCAGAGATCAACCTCGCCCTTTAAAACACCCTCTTATTTCTTAGCCTTTGCACATTATAACAAATGTGAGAAACACAACTGGTATCTAATACCCAAGATGTAGAAATAGAAAGATTTATTTCAATAATGAGAATGTCTAAAGAAGATGCTCCACTGGCACACTTCTTCTCTCCCAATAGCATCAGAAAATTTGCTTTCTGTTGCCCTGTTGGAAATCAGACATGATTTCTAATGTATTCAAACATGTAACACAACAGAAATTAGACAGAGAGTTTTCATCTGATTTTACCCAAAAATGGCATACAGAGGATCAAACTTAGAACAAAAATTCTAAGTTTAGATTAATTATCCCTGAAGCGTGCTTTAGAAAAAATCTGTAGAGCAATAATAACAGTCTGTTGCACTAACCAAAAGGATACCAATGGGTTACCCTCCACTATGTTCACACATGCAAGAACTGACCTTGATGATTGAGTAGAGTGTTGATGCATGCATAGTATGAGGTTAAATTGATAACTAAAATTATATATTATGTATGCGTCTTAATCATATTTCCTTAAATGTTGTATTTAGAATTGAAAATTTTATACAAAGTCCAAAACATTTTAAATGTAACTCATTTGCACTGGATAGATCACATCTTTATAAATTATTTATTGTTTTTATATGAAATCAATATTAAAATCAATAATTTATATTGATTGATGATTGAGACATATTTGTGGAAAGAATTGCATGAATTCAGAGAGAATTGGGCATACATAGGTCTAATACGTCCTATGTGCCAGTTTGGCACGACTTGTATGGATTGAAAATATGCCAAAAATCATCTACACGATTTAGTATTATGAAAATGCTCAGTGTGTTGGATGAAAATACTATAGGATGACAAACATGGGGACCATGTTCTTCAACATAGTAATCGTGATGATTTTTACTTATAGTACATTCGACACGAGAGGGGTGTGTTGGTTCCTACGTCCATCATGCAAGATGATTATGTCCCAGTTTTCCAACATAGGGGCACATTGTGTTGCACGCCCATTGTGCAAGATAATTAAGATTCAATATTAGAGCACAAGGTCATATTGCGCTGCACGGTTACCATGTTACTTAATAAAAACACAGAGCACGACCTGTGTTGGCAACTAACATGACCGTGTCAAATAGTGGAACGGTGCGTTTGATGTGGTTGATTTTATTCCAAGCCAAGTGGCTATAAAAAAGGGTTCTGGGTAGTTATTAAGTATTAGTTAGAAGGATTTTTTTAGTCTTGTTCCCTTTGTTTCTTCCCATTTTATCTTTATTTTACCTTTCATTTATTTTTCTTGTATTTAGTTTATAGTTTCTCATATTTTATTGTTATTTTCCTTGCAAGTTTTCTTTTGGATCTTGATAAATGGATTGCTAGAAGCTTTAGATTAAAGAGTAGATGTTGTTTCTTAATCCTTTTTCGTTTTTCTTTCATTTTCTTCATGATTTTGTATGGATCTATTAATTTGATATTGGATCTTTGAGTTTTGATGCTTTAATCTTGTTTTAGAGGATTAGATTATTTGGCTTTTTTATTTTGGATGGCGGATTTACAAGTTTATGAATGATTTTGAATGCTTTGTTAATTTTGATTTATGGTTTATTTGATTTAATTGATGATTTATGTTTTTGGAGTTGCTGATCTTTATTTGAATGATTGATTTGTGTTTTTAATTATTAGATTTTGATTTTGAATGATGAATCTTGTTTTCTTTTGGAATTTAGGTTTGGTTCTTGTTGTTTTAATTAAGTTTCCCTTTTTAGTTAATTAGTTTTAGTTTTGTTTAATATTAAAAGTTAAGTAGTTTTTCCTTTAGTTAATTCTTATTTTAGTTTGTTTTAGTTTCTTCAATTAATTTGTTTTTGAGTTCTTAGGATTAGATTAATTTGTTAAGTTTAATTAACTTGCTTTCTTTAATTAGTTTAATTTTTAATCACTTATTTAGTTTAGTTATTAAAATCAATTTTTAGTTATAGTAGACTCTTAGTAAATAAATATTATAAGCATAACAGATAGCTTCCCTAGGATTCGATATCAGGTTGAATTTATCCGCACATTATTACTTAATGTGTATGCTTGTGCTCAGTCGAAAATAGTATTAGGTCACAACAAGTGCTAGCTCCTTTCTTTGTATCCCTTGTTGGATAGTTTATGGAACACACACTAGAACAAGAACAAGAGCATATTTTCTTTTCTTTCAAATGAAAGGCTCACAGTCTAGGCAAGAACAAGAAAAATCAGTTTCTTTTCTTCCTAATTGGGTGGACGACTATGGAGGGAATATGAGAGAGAGATAATGCGGCAACTTAAAGGAGTCTAAGGTTAGGAGATTTTTGTTTTGTATCACACAAATATCTCCCTAAGTCTCTCTCTCTCTCTCTTTTTCCAATTCTATGGAGTGATTGGACAGGATTTGATTTCAAAATCAAACTCCTAAAATTTCTCCAATTATCTTTTTGATTATCTTACTTAATTAGATGTTTTATTCTAAATAAAAACTCTAATTAAACAGCATAATCCCCACTAAATCTTCCTTGGTCGTGTACCACTGTCAATAGGCCTCACTGTGTCCATTTTAATTGTCCATATAGGCTCACATATTTGTATTGGAAATTTCTATTCCTAAGATTAACCGTAATGCAAAAAAAATCAAATATTTTCTAAGATAACCTAACAATAGAATTAATTCCATATATTGAAGAATTGGTTTAAAAAATGTAGCCTATTTTTCTTTAACAAAGTTGACACCTTTTGGTGTTATTGAGGAATAATTTTATCTTTTCTTAAAATTATGATTGACTCAATTTGAATCAATTCAATATGGTGTCTAATGACCATATGAATTTCGGTTATAAAAGATAAACTAGGGTTGGAATTCTTGAATAGCATGTAGACGTCTCCCTTCCCTTACCTAGGAAAATGTGCACCCATAATTTTCAACCTTAATGTGTTAATTGTGTAGGTATTTGTAGACTTTGGTGGTGTATTTTAATTTTGATTAAGACTCCTGAATTTTATTCCATGTTAAATACCTTAAATATGAGTTATAATCATATTATAACTCTTTAAGATAATTAAGGAATTAATTAAGAATAAATAAAAAGTAATTGTCTCACCTTTTAACACCCAAAAATATGGATGACACTTAGGACAAATCACTTATTTTTATCCAACCATGTCTTAATTAAGACATACATTATCCATATAGATAATGTGTTATCTTAAACTGCCTTTTAATTTTTCCTATATATTTAATTCTCAATTAAATCATAGAAAAATTCCACAATATCTATAAATAATATTTTTCACATACTTGACTTAGTTAAAAATATATTAACACTTCATAAACATTACTTTTCAAAAATGACAATGGTAAAATTAGTCTTTTACCCTTTTTGTTCCAAACAACGAGTGTGAGAATTTGCAGGCCCATTTGTCCTTGGTATTGACTTATAAAAGTCTAATTAAACACTATTAACATTCTCTAAAGTGAATAATGACCTAAGTGAATGGAATTCAACAACTGTAAATTTTCAAACTTACAGTTTTATATGATTTCTTGCACTTTGGTAATATCACAATATAAATCATGGAGTAATTCATCCTTATTTTGTACTTTCACTTTTTTTTATCTCATTTGTCAAATTGACAAGCTCAAACTTATGATATCATCATACAAGTTGGGTGCGGCCGCACACTACTTAGTGTCACACATCAAGTAGTCAGTGATATCATCTCTTTCAAGAGTGACAATCTCTTTACTTCTTTATGGTCACTTTAGCATGCATTGTAATATACTCAATCATATCTGTATTTGCAACCTATTTATAGGCCACGTTAAACATATGAAAGTATATTAGAACCCACACAAGACTCATAAATACTTATGGTCTAAGGATACCAATAGAAGAACCATTTTGAGGATGTATCTATGTTTTCTATTCTCTATTATTGGTGAACATTCTCATTTGGCAGATCAATCCAATAAATCCTCTCTATGATGCATTTATGTTTTCTATTCTCTATTATTGGTGAAAGACAAACATCTCATAGAACCATATAATAGTTTTAGTTCATTGTAATTCTCATTGTTAATGATCAACTATGGATATTTAGATGTTATCCTTATGTTCATATGAATCACTATCAAGTGCCTTACATTGATAATTGAATGGCACTAACATTATGAATAATTTTATTAGTACTATATTCACAAGAAAAGGAACAGATAAAATGTGTTGCCTTATCTTTATCATTTCTCATATTGATAAGAAAGTTTGTGTGAGACAATTGCATTGGAACTAGGGGTCACACTAAAAATCTCCCACTAGCCTTAACTTTAATCAAGGAAAAACCCAAATCATATTGTCTTAACATATTTTCTATGTACAAGACTTACTAACTCCTTAGTCAATATTGGTTGCATTGTCTTCACTTATCTCTTTGTTTATATTTGATATCACCTCTCTTGATTATCCCTTTAATCATGTGATATCTATTGAGTATGTGTTTTAAGTGATTGAGATTCCTTGGCTTGTGAAATGGTCTTAGTATTATCACAGAAGAACTCTACTATGTATAGGATACTAAGATAGTTCTTAACTTAGTTATGAACTTCTTTCACCAAACCATATTTAACAACCATTTTTACTATAGTATACTCAAACTATGTAGAACTGGCCTTACAAAAATTATTTAGAGCTAATAGTCTTAACAATTCAATGTATCTCTTACTTTGTGATCAACATTCATTCTTAAGTAGTGGGTAAGAAGCATCCATCTCCCTCTATGAATATATCTTCCTTTCCACTTTTGTACTAAGAAGAGATCTTTAATCCTTATAAGTGTATGAGCAAAATCCAATTAACACTACAAGATTCTGCGCATTTAGATTCCACAATTCAGAGTCCAACTAAATTTGGACGCTAAATTCTTGCATTTGGAGTCCGCGTGGATGCTAAAAATTTAGAGTCCACGTGGACTCCAAATTTGGCGTCCATGTGGACTCTAATGTTGCGGGAATATGAACAGTGGTGAGGTAAATTTTGGCGAGACAATTTCGCGTCCTAAATTTGGAGTCCATGTGGACGCCAAATATGTGGACTCGGTGAATAGTAACGTGGAAATATTTTTGCTAAATTTGGAGTCCACGTGGACGCCAAAATTGTAAACTCCGTGAATAGTGAAGCGGGAAAAAATACCGCCAAAATTAGAGCCCACGTGGACTCTAATTTTGGCGGGATTTTTTCCCCCAAAAACTTCTATAAATATGGTTTCATTCTTAGCTGAAATGTATACTCTTTTAATTTACATTAAATAATGTTGCCGATACTGTGGGAAGAATAGATAGATGAATCATTAAGAGCGTTCTTTTGTTGAAAACTTTAACGAATTAAATTGTAAGTTTTAATTTTTTTTGCAGTTATTTCATTTTTTAATATTATTTTTTTATGTCAACATATTTGTTATTTCTGTTGCGTATATTGTTAATTTAAAGTGTTTTTGTAATTGTTAATGTACGTATGGATATATGTACGTTGTTAATTTTTAATTAATTTAAATATGATTTTACTTCCATATATATATATATATATATATATATATAATATTAATTATTTAATAATTTAAATATAATTTTATGTGCGTGATTATTTAGGTACGAAAAGTAAAAAATGCGTGAGTGGATGTATATACGCACTATTGACGGTTTATTGAATGATGAGTTTATTGCTGGTGTTGAACAATTCATGGAATTTTGAATATCGAATGATACGTTCAATGCAGTTAATTTGTTTATACATTCAATGCATTGTCCTTGCAAGAAGTGTCAAAATAGAAAATTTTTTAGTCTTTAGAATGTGAAGGAACCTATTATCTATCGAGGGTTTGTAAGCAATTACTATTGGTGGAGAAACAGAATAATGGTTCAATGAATTATTGAGAGAGTCACAACAATATGAAGAAGGTAGTAGTAGTACATATGATGGAAACCAGAGGAGGGTAATGTAGGGTCCAAGAAACCTATATAAAGGGGGAGATTGAATAGAGGTTTCAAGAATGGCTGAAATTTCAAACTTTTTTGCAAAAAAAAATGTTGGTGCAAAGAACAAATAAGGAGACACAAGATTTAGAGTGGTTCGGTGAAGAACACCTACTCCACTACCTAAGCTCTCACTTAGGATTTTCAACAATCCACTATATCACTTGTTACACTTGATTTCTGCCTTAAGAAGGGCTTACACAATCTGATTTTCAGCTCAAATCAAACCTCACACACTTAACTAGTTCACTCTAGAAGACTCTTCTAGGTGGAACACAAGAACACTTAAAAACACAAGAGAAAAT
>CANYCX011754723.1:0-19750 GCA_948193385.1 Breynia disticha f. nivosa | reverse complement strand
GCAGGATTATCAAACTAGCAAGCTAAAATAATTAAGGAGTTGAAGTAAGTTATTTTAATTTTAAGTGTAATAGATTTCTTTGTTAAATATATTGTTGTTAGTATAATGTTACGAAATAATGAAATTTTGGTTATAAGTAGTACATAATTGCATATAACACATTGCATGTAATGTTAGGATTATTTGAGTAACATTTTAAGTTAAAATTCATACTTGATGTGGTTATGAATTTGAGAATATGTGACATAAAATTATTAATGTTAGTTCAATTAATTACACATTGCATGGAGAAAATTTTTTTACTAGGCTTTGTCAAATAAAATGAGTTAAATTAAAGTTTCGGATATTTGTCATTTTAAATAAATAATTTTTTTAGTATGATATGGAGTTACCCGTAACTTTTGGATTGTAATAATAATAATAATAATAATAATAATAATAATAATAATAATAATAATAATAATAATAATAATAATAATAATAATAATAATAATAAATAATAATAATAATAATAATAATAATAATAAGGAATTGGTTATACGGGTGGAATGTCTACGATTTTTCGTATGGATAATGAGTTCTATTATTTTTATATTTTAAAAGGCATGGTTAGAGATGCGATCGGGCACGACAAAATAGTTACTCGAATTTATTTTAGAAACCCAATGTTATCTGAATTTGGTAGTTTGGTGTTTGGCATTGTTGAAATACACGATGATGCTAGTATGGGAAATATGTATCGAGTAATGCGACAATTCCCTATGTTGCGGTTAATACAACTTTTTGTGGAATATGATTTATGCGGTGTTTCGCAAAACTCGTCACAATTGGAATTACGAAGCTGTAGTAATTTGTTGCGATCAATGAGTCCATCAGTTAGATTGCCAGAGGATGTAGAGTATGAATATGAAAACAAAGACAACAATGATTATGGTGAATGTGGTGGTAGTAATGGTGATGGTGATAACAATGATTATGAAAATATTTTAATCTTCAATCTTCTTATTTTTTTTTAAATTTACATATTTTATAAATAATTACACATCTTTAAAATTAAATTCAATCATAAACTCATAATTATCTACTCATTCCCTAATCATTCTACACATTTATTTCACTTTAATCATTATTCAATCATTAATTAAAATTTGATTAATTAAAAATTTTTATGACATCATAGTATGCCATGACTCATGGCATACTATACTTTTTTACAAAAAAAACACTAAATTTGAAATTTGTTTGCAAATCACCTCAACTTAGGAATTAGTTTTCAAGCCACATAATTTGAGAATTTACTTTTTTCATGCTATTTTTTTGGGAAAAAGCTCGAACTTCATCCGCAACTCAACGGACATAGCATCTCAACTTTTTTATTACAATGTAGCGGCTAAAGCTAAGTATAGAAACAAAGAGAGTACAAGTAAATCCTGATCAGAAACCTGTGAGACGCATCAATTGTAAGGACATATCTACCTAGTCCTGACATTGTGTTTATAAGTAATCAGACTCATTTTGTAAGAAGATATCTATTTAGTTCTGACCCTGACATTTTGGCTCAAGAAGGCCCAAATGCCACAATTGCGGAGGTCGAATTCGTTTAGCCGCCGAAAGTAAATGGTTGTTGGGGTTCTTCCACGAGCTTTCTCTCCGACTTCTTCCATAAATGATCTTTCCTGCAAGAATTTAAGAAAGGATGTTAGCAATTTCTTTGGCACAAAGGTAGTAGAATTTAGCATAGAAATTTCCCCTCCTCTCCTCCAAGGACAGAAGAAAATTATGCATTTTCAATAGAGCGTTTGAGAAGGATAAAAGGGGGAGTTTTACATTCAACTTTTACTAGAGAAGACAGGAAAAAGAAGTTTGCTCCAGCAAGTCATTATCATAAAAGACTACCCTATATAGTATTAAGAAACATATTCAGTACAGAAAGAAGGCTAGGTTCAGTAGATTTTCGTTAGCATGTTCATTTAAAGGGAGGGTAAAATTAACGGAACTAGATCTCTTCTTAAAATATGACATATGTAGCGTTTCGGACTATTTACGATGGATACCGGAAAATCATTTGGTAGCAGAGTATCATCAAGCCAGAAGCATTCACATAATAACTTGAAGTGTATACTATGAAAAACTGTAACAGAAATTGATGCTCACCAAATCGCTTAGCCTGTAAGAAAATAAATAATGAGGACGGTATTCCCTTTTTGCCGCTGGCCATGATGCTTTTCATCTGTAATGCTGAAATCATAATGCCAGAAATCAAACCCTCTACATTCAGCACAACATATTTTCTTCAAATTAGCCACACATACAAGCTCACAGAATTATTTTTCAAATCCAACAAATTCATGAGAATTACTGGATGTGATTCGCAGGAAGTAGATTAATTACAGATGAAGATGACATATAAGAATCAACTCCTCAAAATTCCAAAACAGTAAATTGGCATGGTAACTTACAAAAAATGAGAGCATTATACCTAGGAATTTTTATTGGGTTCGGAAAATGTATCCTTTAGCCCTTAAGCTGAAGCTGGTTAATGAAACTCAATGTTCACTCGATTCTGCAGCTCCACTTAAGCTGCGGCAAGCAGTCAAGCTTATCCTTGATATTTCCAACAATTCGACTCAACTTGTAGATAGCGTGGTCCGAAAAGAACTCAATTGCTTTGAAGAAAAAGGTGGCACTCTCCTTTCAATTAATGTCATTATAAACTTAGCCTTGCCAAGCTGCCCCTTTTTCTTGAGTCCATCAAGCAGTGTATGTATTGTATCTACACTCAAATATAAATTCTTTCCCATGCAATCCTTACACATGGTGTATGCCAAATCAAAATCTCCACCTTTACACAAATAATGAATCATGGTTTGGTAAATTTTAACATTGGGCTTATAACCTGCGCCATGTAAAGCAGTATAAACTCTTTTAGCCATCTCCAGGTACCCTGCCCGGAAAAATCCCTTGATAACCAAATTATATGTAACTTCGTCGGGTTCGATCCCAATTTTTTTCATTAAAAGCATCAAATCATTAGCTAGCCAAGCACGTCTTATGTTAACAAGATGCTGAATCCTGACATTAAAAGTTGCAAGATTCGGTCTACATCCCTTGAGAACCATGAGGTTCCACAAACCATTACCAATCTCCCATCGATCTTCTCTGTAAAATGCTGAAATAAGAGTGGTGTAGGAAATGACATCTGGATTTATCCCAATCCTTTCCATCTGTAACATGATCAAATACGCTTTATCCAAACCGCCCATATCACAGAAAGCCTTGATAACAATATTAGCTGAAAAAACATCCAAGACAATATCATACTTTTCCGGAACCTCAGTGACAAACGCCTCGATTGCTCTAAAATCACGCGTTACCGTCAAAACCTTAAGTGCGGCATTAAATGATTTAACACTCCTTGTGCACCCATACAAATGCATATCATAAAAAGTATCAATAGCATGCTTAATCATCCCAGCCTTACCATACAACATTATAATCCTAACAATGAAACCCTCACGCCTACCCTGCGGAAGAATCTTTTGTTGCTCAAGCAAAAGCTCGATATAATCATACCTATGCGCACCAGCTAATCGTGAAACAGTATCTTCAAATGCAAATCTATTCTCAATGACCAATCTATTCTGAGCATTGGCTTTGAACAAATTAAATAGCTTTTCAGGGACCCTCTCAGCTTTAAGCTTAATAAGAGCAGGTTCCTCCAAAGGTTTTTGATTCAAAGAATGATTCGACAGAGCTCCAAAACTCTCGGTTGATGGAACGCTAGAAGTAATGCGGCTGAATCTGTGAACTGGTCGCACCGGTAGCATATTCTAAACACTACCTCAGATGATAGCATAACTATATAACAGCCTCAACGTATTCAACAATGCGACAAAATTCTCACAACCCATTAAAGAACATTAAGCTCCCAATGAAAACAACCACTAAAAATCTAGCTTTTAACTATCCAATGTCTTGGTTATGGGATTCCGAAAAAATATCCAAGACAATTCACCGAAGCATTTCATCAAACATTCGTATCACTAACAAGTTCAGACATTTAGACCTTACTGCTCGTAAAATTTCAATGCCCACGATTCAATGAGATGAAACCAACAAAAATAGCACTGAAAATCCAATCTTGACGCAAAAGATTGATACAACACATATCAAATTGGGAGATAAACAAAAAAGCTACGATCTTTTTAAAGCATGAAGTTATAAATAGAGCATTTGAGAAATCATCCAATGGATTTCAGTACAAATTGTACTGGCTTTGGATTAAAAAAGAAAAGAATTTGAATGAAAAAGAGTTCAACGAGAGAAAAACAGAGGCGCTCGGGGAGAAATGAGTTTGGTTATGGGATTCTGGAGTTAGGTTTTGGGGCAAGTGGTCCTTTTTTAAAACTAAAAATTGAAAAAGTACTGAAACTTAATTGTGTCCGAATTCCGAAATCAATAATCCATACTGATTTTCGTGTCAAATTTTGCCCCAAATAATAAAAACGACACATCTAAGTTATCTAGCCACACAAATCTTTATATTTCACCATCAGACGACACGTCGTTAGAATCTCTGTTCAATTTCAGACCACAATTTGTGAAACCAATAAGAAATCTAGTTTGAGGAATGAAAAATGAACAAAGAGTGTATTTGTTCCACATTGGAAATCAATGGCTTTGCTATCTCCAGGAGTCGCAGGATTATCCCTGAAGATAAAAAATGCGCAAGTTATACATAAGAGTGCAGTTTTTGCAACTCTATCACCTCCTAGTGAGAGAGCAGTAGTGAACTGGGTTGATGCTACTAAAAGCTTCTTTGAGACAGATTCAAGGCCTATTATGCTCTATGATGGTAATTCATGCATAAAGAACCAATCTTTTTCATATATACAAGTTTTTTTGTGCTTAATAAAATTAGACTTTTAGTTTTACACGATTGGAATTTGCTTAATTGTAGAAAGATGCAATCTTTACAGGTGTTTGCAATCTTTGTAATGGAGGCGTGAGGTTTGTGCGTCAAAATGACAGGAACAGGTCAGTTTTTAGTGTCATTTTCTGCTTTGATCACAAATTGGTTGTGTTGTTAAAGGCGCGCTTTGTTATGGCTGTAGATGTGTTAGATTATTCTGTATGCCATTGTTCTTTTGGTTTTATGTGCTTATTGTGGGATCATGTCTAGGAGAATTCGGTACGAGGCTCTTCAGAGTGAGGCGGGCAGGAATTTGCTTCGGAGATCAGGGAGAAATCCTGATGATATCTCCAGTGTTGTGCTTGTTGGAAAAGACAGGTGTGTTGTAAAACTAGAGTTTCTTGGTTTCATCTTGAGATTGATTGAATTTGAATTAGTGGATGACTTCTGATGAATTGTTGAATTTTAGATCCTATATTAAGTCGGAAGCTGTATTGAAGATAATGGAACACATAGACTTGCCTTTCCCCCAGCTTGCATTTTTTCTGCAGTTCGTACCACTGTAAGTGATTTTCTCTTCTTCTAAGCTCTGAATTTTAGAAGTCATCATGTCACATTGGTTGAGAAGGCAAAAACTATCTTCACGATTTCAGGTTTGTCAGAGATTTTGCATATGACAGAGTTGCCAACAATCGGTACAGCTTATTTGGCCGCTCAGAATCGTGTGAGCTACATTATGATTGAACAGATCGGTCGCTAAAGTTGTATACATTGTTCAGTACTCCATGGAAATGAATGAGAGCAACCGTTGATGTGGTTAGATGACTGCCATTGTGGTATTGTGTATTAATTCAGGTGTTATGTAACACTCCCTACACAAATAAATTTTGCTGTGACTGTCAGTTTGTGTGTGCAAATTTTTCTGAGAAATTTCATCGGAGCATGTGATCAGCTCTGTATATAATCCAATTTGATTTAACTGTCTTCTTTATTATGATGCAGCTCATGAATTTATTTTGGCATTTAAATGCTATACATTACTTCCTCTCAATCTTATCTAATGTTGTTCTTTAGCGTACTTAACCTTCTGATCTAGCCATATTTTACTAAACCTCATTTAAACTATAGTTCATTCCGTTCATGCACGGATGCTAATAATGATTTCTGTGTTTTGAGCTTTGATCTTAACATGCAATTATTTTCCATCAGTTTTGTTCCAATTGAACTAACATTACTATATGAAGAAAATTCCATATCAGCTCCTTTCTCTGGAAAAGAGGTATGATGAGAGACCTAAATTGCAAATCTTTCAACACGAAATTACGGCAAAGTCGTGTTATATTCACATGTGCAGTCCAGTCAAGTTCTGCTCCCGCTACTGCTTTTACAGTATCGGCTGCTCAAGATGTTTTATGCTTTTATCTTAAAGAGAATTACTCTCGTAGCTGTAGGAGCTCAGAACTTTAATGAAAGAAGAAACAAAAGAAAAACAGATTTGTGAATAAAGTAATTGGATGAGCGAAGCATGCATAGATATAGACATTCATATTTCAGCTATATTGTAAAAACACAATTTATCTGCACGAATGTTGCTCATGTCTATGCAAAACCTGTATTCTGATGCCTGATCCTTGAACTTCTTGAGTAATCAGTAGCTGGTCATGGGAGGCTAAGGCTTGGCTGCCTCTTTGTTGCCAGAAAATAGATCTCTAATGGCCCATAAGTATCTGCAATTTTTGGTTTCAAAGTAAGCCAGATTGGATAACCAAGAGCTTTCATAACTAGTTAAGTGAGAATGTTTCTAATCACTTACTCGTATATTAGGATGATCAAAGCGACCATCCACAACATTTGCTGATAACACTTATACTTGGATTTTCTATTCTTAAGATTGTATCCTGCAGGGATATACTTCTGGCTTACATATCCAAACTGAGGGCGCATCAGTAGAATAAAGCCAAGAAGAAATCCAGAAAGGAAACCTCCGATATGCGCTGAATTGTCCACTCGAGGTATGAAACTGAGAGCGAGATTTATAATGATGACGACTAGGAGTGACAGAATAGCTGAGCACTGCATTTTTCATTATGACAGCAAAACCTTACTTTCATGAGGTTTTATATGTAATATTTATGTTAGATTTTCTAACCATGTGAAGAATCTGTTACCTTATTTGTATAAATTGTCCAGTTTGTGATGAGCTCTGAAAGCATGGCTCCTAGTAGTCCAAAAAGTGCACCGGATGCACCAACAGATACCATTGGTGTTTTACTAAGAGCAGACACCAGGCTTCCACCGAAACCAGAACAAAGATACAACAGTCCTATCCTTACTGCCATATTCAGGTAATTATAAATCAGATGCAGTTTATTTATAAAAGTAGTTTCATGTGTAAACAGTAAGTTCTTACAAAATCCGAATTCCCGCTCAAGTCGGAGTCCTATAAACAGAAGGCTCAACATATTGGCAAATAAATGGGCGACTCCAGCATGAAGCCATATGCAAGAAAAGAGGCGCCATACTTCTTTGCGTCCGGTTACTAATGTTGGATTTAGACCTCCTAACCGTTCCAGTCTGCAACGGTGACACGGTGAATTTCATTAAACATATTTGTGAAGAAATTTTGGAAATGTATGTCAATTTGCCTGCATATGAATGATTTGTACAGGAAGAAATGAATGGAAGGAACTTACGTGCCAACGGAAGGCCCCAACATAGAGTTTTCCTTCAACGGCTGGAAAGAAAACCTCCCAAGATGATTATAAAACAAGCATTTATCTGCCCCAGTGGTTGCAGGGCAATCATTTACATACATGGTATAAACAAACAAGGCGATATCAACTATGAATATCAATGGCACGAGCCATGCTGTCCATGGCTCAGAGATTGGTAATGGGACATAATGAGGCTGCGGTTGCTCTGGAATTTTGGCTTCGCATCCAGCTTCAATGTCCTTCCTCTTACCCATTAGAAGAACAAGAAAACAAACTGCAAAGTGGGGAAAGAGGCAAAGAGAGAAAAAGCATTGGTTGGTAGAGAACGAGTCCTGCAAGGTTGTATAGCAGCTAGGTTAGTTACTTCTCCTGCTAAATTTATACATGCCTTTATAATAGCAAAGCCACGTCTGATTTGCTTCAGGGCATGTCTAGTACTGAACCAATCTTGAAATTTGGACATTCTAAATGTCCAAAATTATAAAATTACGTTAATTTTTGTAGGACCAAAGATGATAAATTTGGATTATGATTTAAAAATGGAAGAAACATTGAAACTTGACTGTAACTACTTGGAGTAAGTTGCAGTAAATGTACATGTTCCATGGGAATTCAGACAATGCGATCTTAGAGGCTTAAAATTAATAGGAAAAAAAATATAAGAATAACATATAATTTAATCAGAGTAAATGTACAAACATCTAAAAACAAACCAACCATTTATCATTTATACAAGATAATTTTTTTGGTCCCAACATGTTCAATAATGTATCTTTTTTAGCAGTGTTTCAAGTTCGACCGATTAAGTTAATGAGTTTTATCAGATTTAATGCATCTATGTACTGATTTAACGATCGGAACGCTGAATTTTCGATCAGACCCGCTAAGCCGATCCGACTTAAACACTGCTTTTGAGCCATATAGTCAATTTTCAACTAGTGCTTGCCCAATGTAATCATAAATAGGAAGGTTTTAACTCGAGAAAAATTTCATGAGAGTATTAAAGCGAAGGCTCATCTTCGCAAGAACTCAGCACGAACCAATGAATTTAGATCGAAGGTTGCACTATGCAATTTATTTTCAGATGCATGAAAACGGAAGAACACATCTACTGTTGAATCGATTTAACACATGATCAAAGAGAGACCAAAATGACAAAATCTTCAGGCAGATGCAGCAGAGTAACGATGACAGTGGTTAAATCCCCACCAAACATCATTTGGAATGAAAGTGCCATAGTAAAACTTGACAGTTCTTGAGTAATAACCATTAACAGTCACACTCTTTGGTTTCCACCCATCATACCCACTTCTGTAAAGATACAGATAACATATTTGGTATGAACAAGGCCCGTTTATCTGGAATGTATCTGTTGAACAGCTCTCAAATGTTCTTGAATGTGGATCATCCAGTCTTGGAGCATACACCTGATAATATACAACAAAATAATCTTACAATTTACCACTGTAATTTCAAAGGGTTGAGGAAGTATTAAGTAAGCCAAGTTTTGGAGTTACCTGGTTTCCATAAGCATCTCCAAATGAGAGACTGATCTGATCTCTTGTGTACCTAGCAGATGAACAGCTTGTAGTGATCTTCACTGTATAAGAACATGCATTTGCATTTGCATTTGCAACCTAAAGATTGTTCAGAATTAGTACGTAAAGTCCTACATATTCTTGACAGCTATGACAGAATCAATTCTTGCAGAAAACTGCAGAAGAGCAAAATGAAAAATCTGCAGAGAAATTCACACCGGGTTTGTGTTAATCCTGAAGGAAGCTGCTGGTTCATGTGGTTGTTCAAAGATTGGCCTGGCTTGTAAAAGTGTGAAGATTGAAGCTAAGTAGAGCAAAAGAGTCGCTGAACTTCTGCCTTCTATCATTTTCTCAAAACAGAACAAAAAAGTTAAGAGATGTGGAAGAAAATAGACAAATATTTGCTCGTACATGTTTCTCTATGCCACATGACACACTTGGAGATTTCCAGCAAATATATCATACAAGGTTACATTAGTCTTTTAGTATCTCACATCCCATATTGGAAACAATATCAATGTTTACACTGAGTGACATAGACCGAGACGGGATCAGTAAGAGTCCGTGCCTTTATTTTTCAGCATGTTGTTTATTCACCCTAGTTATTGGTGTGATATGGACACCACCGTAGTTGAATTCGTTTTTATATTGAAGACTTTAATTAGAACTCCACTGATGAAGAAAGAATGGAAAAAAACATCGAGAAAACCAATAATTCCTTTATTACATTCTTTGAACTAGAATTCTAATAACTAGATTTTTCTTAATCTTCCTAATTCTCAAACTAAACCTGAAGAAAACCAATAAAAAAGCCTAACTGAAATTAACAGTGAAAGGAAATGACAACTTGTCGTCGCCAATAACAACAGTATGACTACCAGATGGTAACACCCTATAGCCACTGTAATCCACTACGCCAAAACTGCTGCAGACATTCAAGTTGAATTTCACTTTCTCAGAACTTCCAGCCGCAACAGAAACTCTTTTAAATCCAACAACCTGTTTGATGTATGTTTCTGAAATTCCCTCAGGAGGCTTAGAATACACTATCACAGCATCACTTCCATCTCTAGGACCAACATTTTGTACTTCAACTTCAAACTCAACCTGTTCCTGGCAACTCAAATGGTCGAGTTTCAGTGAAGAACATGCTGGTTTGAAAGCACCGTCTTTGTACTTGAGAGTATGGCAGTGTTGGAACTTGTCACGTTGCAGTTTGATTGACCTTGATGGAGCAGACAAGGTGTAGGTGAAATTGGTGTAGCTGAGGCCATAACCAAATGGATACACAGTAGAACCATTGAAGAACTTGTAAGTTCTACCAGGATAACCCAAACTATCAATTGGCCTTAGTTGCAGTGATGTCATTGGCAATTGGTCGACATAATCTGCTTCATGCCATGTAAGTGGCAATCTTCCTCCTGATCAGAAAAAACAAAACAAATTGTTAATAAAACTGAAAATTATTGAACCCAGAAAGAACAAATAAGTACTAACCAGGATTATGTTTTCCGAAAATGACATCTGCAATAGCTTTGCCACCTTTCTCTCCAGGATAACCGACCCACAAAATAGACTGAATGTTATCGCTATCCTTGGCAAAAGAAATGTCTATACCTCCTGCCGACATTATAACTAAGATGACAGGTCCTTTGGAAGCTTCTGAAACTTGTTTGATAAATTGAGTTTGGTAGCCAGGCAGCAAAAGATCATTCCTGTCCAGGCTCTCTGCTTCAACTGACAAATCTATTCCTGTTACGATTACAGTTGCGTCAGCTTTTTTTGCAGCTTGAACTGCAGGGAAGATCAAGGTTTCGTTTTTGCAGGCAACATCACCGCATCCAACGCGGTATATCACATTGGCATATTCTGACAGTCCATCCATTGGAGCAGAGTAACCGCATGGAATACCTATGCCAGAAATCGAGAAAATGAATCATCGGGAATACAATTAAGCATGCTGTAATTAGAAAGAAAGAAAATTAACTTGTTACCTGCATAATTTCCAATCATGGCAGTGGTGGCATTGGCATGTGGACCAACTACAGCAAGAGTTTTAAAATCAGCACTCAAAGGCAAAGTGTTATTTGGATTCTTTAAAAGAACAGCTCCTTGTCTTGCAGCTTCTACTGCAAGTTCTATGTTTTCTTGAGTGCAAACATCACTTTTGCCAAGATTGTCATATTTCGACATTCCATCAAAAAATCCAAGTCTCATTAGCACCACATACAAATATTTCAACGACTTGTCTATGTCTGACTGTCTAACCTTCCCTTGATGGACTGCACCTTCTGTGTAATCTGTGTAATATGATCCACAATCGAGATCGAGACCTTCACAACAAAAGAAGAGAAAATCATTAATTTCACAAAAGTTGTAAAGAAAAGATTAAACGCATATCAATATATACCTGCTTTGAGTGTTTGTGACACTGCATCTTCTGTTGTATCATTAAGATACTTGTGATGATGAAACAGGACTTCAATTGAATCACAATCTGAAACAATATAACCATGAAGATCCCATTCTCCTCTGATAGTTTGGTTCAAGAGTTTTGGATCGGCACAAGTTGGAATCCCATTGACACGGTTATAAGAACACATGACACTGCTAACATCACCGTCTTTCACGCACATCTCAAATGGTCTAAGGAATGTCTCGATCATATCTTGTTCCGTCACCTTATTACAATAAAAGTTACAAAAAATGAGTCAAAATGATCAGAAAATAATATATAGTCTGAAAAAGTGTTATGTGAATTACCCTTGCATCGAAGCTGTAACGTTCAATTCCATGCCAATTATCAACATCATATGCTGCATAATGCTTGCAGCATGAGGAGACTTTAAGGGGTCTTGAGTTCAGATCAGTGGTATTTTCAGTTCCTTCAACATCTTGTAATCCTCGTACGTAGTTAACTGCGTATCTTCCAACAACATACGGATCTTCTCCTGGTGTCTCAATGGCCCTTCCCCATCTCGGATCTCTCACAACATTTATGTTGGGACTCCAATATGTCAGTCCACCCCTTCCTAGGTTGTACATTGCTCTTGCCTCAGTTGACACAGCCTGCAACAATCATTAAACAATAATAAAAAATGTAACTTTTCTAAAAAATACACTATTATAACATGATACAATATGTACCTGTCCTATTTGTTTCCACAAATCCTCGTTAAATGAGGCAGCAGTGGTAATGACAGTGGGGAAACTAGTGGCGCCCGGGATAACATCGTCAAAGAAAGTTCCCGGACCGACGTTGGAAACACCATGAAGAGCCTCCGACCACCACTCGTACTTCGCAAGACCGATTCTTGGAACCCCAGTAGCTGTGTTTCCTAGCTGTTCAACCTTTTCACGTAAGGTCAACCGGTTCACAAGATCATTTGCCCTCACTTCAAAACTCAATGAAGAGTCACAAAATGCAAAGTTCGACATGTCCAGTCCGAGACTGGCATATCTCTCAGCGTTACATACATAAGTATAGTTCTTTTCAGTGCTGGGTGGCACCGCTAGATTTCTAGCTGCCTCAGCGGCCAATGCAAAGCTAATGAGAATAAAAAAGAAGCAGAGTTTAGCCATTTTTAGTGAGTCTGATAGTATCATGAAGGTCTGTGATTCGCCTCTATTTATAATTAAGGTTGAATATCTGATTTGTATTTGATAAGATCCTAACAACAAGATAGGATGAAATGAATTCAAATTCGTATCTACTGTTTAATGTTATCGGCAAAAATTGGATAATTGAAGAGAAAATTATTTAGATAATGAAGAATCTTATAGGTATGGTTATTAGTTGATAGTATTTATCGAAAAGTAATTACCATTTTAATGATTATTTTCATAATTTATCAAAATTTAATTTAAGAATTTTAATCTTGCCATTTATTTATGATTACATATACGTAGTGCATGCTTAACATTAATGTCAATGAACATGCCTTTCTGATTAGCATTAAAAATATTTATGATTACATGTTTTGCGAGATGTCGTTTATCTTTATTATAATAGCATTAATTTATAAACAAAATTTAACAAAAATATATATAATATTAAAATATAAATATAGTATTAAAATACTAAAAAATAATTTAATTTTATTGTCCTTAAAATTTAAAAGGTTTGTTTAATACAAACGATTCACACGTATCATTTATATTATGTCAAATATCACAAATATACGCAAATACATGTGCTTTATAGATGGATAGATATAAATTACATGTAGAAGTGTAACAATCATTTTTATGAAGCTAAAAAAAAGATTAAGGGGGGAAATGCATGTATTAAGGAGTGGAAAGGGCATTGTGTTGTCGAGAAAGAAAGAGGGAGGAGAGCATTGATTCAGAATCTTGCATGAGTTTGTAAAGCAAACGAGGGATCCAATCTTGGCATCCTTGAAAATTGGAACGACTTCCCTGTTCTTTTCTTGTGTTTCTTCACTATTTTATTAAATCCTGTTTCATCACAACACAAACTAATTTATATTTTAAAATAAATTAAGAATACGTGATTATAATAGCAATATTTGACAAATCCTATAATCGATATATGGTAATATAAATAAAAAATTTTAAAAAAATTAGCAATTTTCATGTATTAATATGATCAAGTAATTTAAATTGTTTCTTCGATTTAAATATATATTTATAGAAAAATAATATTTGATTGACGCAATATTTTATTTATATGAAATTGTCATTCCAATTTAAAGACGAACATATTAATTTAAAATCTACTATTATCATAAAAACATTAAAAATAATTCTCATAAAAATACTAAAAATAAAAGAATTTATTATTTATAAATATTTAATTTTTTATAAAGCAATTTATATAAATTAATAAGATTATTAATTTTATAATATATGATATCTTACCAAATTGCGATGCTCAACTACTAATTAGAGAACTAAAAATATAGGTTTTATTATCCTAAACTGATTTAATTGTAAGATTTTTTTTTATTTGGTTGAACCACGAGGCATTTTGGTCACCCGGACTAATTCTCGTTCGAGCCGGGCAGCACTACATGGGCGACAAAGCTCTCTCAACTGAATTTTAACGCAGCTGTATACCCATAGGAATATCAAATAGGTAAATGACATTTACAAATGTGTGCGGACTTCATAAGCAATGCATTTATTAAATTCAAAATAGATTGGACCCTGAAATAGCTCCAATTGTGATTAATTTTTCATAGGGATATCAAATAGTTACGCGTAAACGATTTGATTCCATCGATTATTTGACCACACCCTTTCAAAAATTGAGCAACCATGATCATATCAGTGTTCAATAAAAGTATAAGCTTATTATTGGCATAAAATACTAGATCTTTACCTGTGAAGTTAAGGACACTATAGTGAAGAAGCAACACCATTTCTGCATGAAATTCTATTATATCCTTCTGAACATTCAATTTCTCTTCATTACTTTTCAAGTTTACAGCTCTAGTTTGTAACTCCTGCAACAAATAACATTTCACAACACTCCATCTTCAACAACAGAGTATAGTTTCATTTGTTTTCATTGCATGTGCACATTTTGACGATATCAGAGCGGAAATTAGAAAAGTCGTACCTTCAATCTAATGATATAGTCTTCCTCTTTGTCAAAATAAAAGGTATTAATCTTATCAAATTCATAGCCCAACAACTGAGAAAAACTCTTTCTTGCATCATTGACTTCCCAAAGTCTTGACCTTCTCTGCGACTGAGACTGTCTTCCATTATTAGGGCAAGAGTTGTTCAGTTTGAGTTTCTTCTTCAACTCCTTGTAAGCCAAGAACTGACCTCTCCATTTAGGGAATGATTTCTCGATCTCCCTACGCAGTCTCTTTCCATACTTCATTGTTTTCGTTGGTTGTGTTGAGTCTGTAATGATCAGTGGTAATTAACGTCGTGGAAATTTATTTAAACAAGGAAATGAAGCATATTCTTATAAAGGAGATATTCTCAACAATGCATGTCACCTTAGTTTGCAAGCTAACTTATTAAAATATACTTCCTCAAACCAATCAAGCAAATAGATTCAAGGAATATACAAAGTAGGGGTAACAATTCGAGTTAACAGGTCGTAATCGTGTCATTGTGTCAGAGATTTTTTCTATTATATAAAAACCAAAGTGTGTCATCCTTGTCATGTCTATTGTGTACTCAGTAATCGTGTTATCGAGTTATAAATTGTCAGTAGTAATCTGAAGTTTACGAGCCAATCAGCTTACAGAGGACATTGTTATTTAGTTGGAAATTTGCAATAGAGGTCAATGTTTAGGCAAGCCAAATTGAATATTGCCTAAATATTCGACTGGCCAGGCATCTATCTAGTCTTGTTGCTTCGTTGCGTATGTGTGTTTTTTATGGGATAATGTTGATTTTCGATCAAAATGTTTGATCTGAAGTTGTAACGAACTTAATAATTTTTAGAAATGTACGTAAAAGATATTATTTAAGTTAAATTATGGTAATATTATATAGATATTTTTAATATGTTTAACAATTTCAAATCAGAAGACTAATTGAAGATAGTATACGTTATATAAAAATTACCTAACCTTAATCGTTAATTTCGAAAAATGACTAAAACAAAGTAGTTTAATAGCTGTGGGTGTCTATGGGCTGACCCTTCAAACGGAGTTCTGTGGTGATAAGCCCTTTGGGACACCCATGACTCACGCGTTGGATCCCCGGTCTGTGGAACTTGGGCCCTGCCGGTTTCCTGGGGGTTGAGCTTCTCCTTCAAACCATTTTTAAAAAAAAAATAAAATTGGACAACGATTTTTACATTAGATGCAAATCGACCCAAAAAATTGATTGGGTGAAAATGCAACTTCGGCATTAGTGTTAGCGTTGAAAATGAACCCTATCCCTATTTCTATGGGTAACAATTTGTGATGATGAGTGATAGTAACAATATTTCATTATATATCTCTTCACAACACATGATTATACACGAAATATATAAGATGAAAAACAGTAAAATCCAAGTTATCCATGGATAGTTATGATTTGATTCGATATATATATTCGTATTGTATTATCGTGTTAAAAATTATACGTAAGTGAAATGAAATGGTAGACATATAGAAGGTTGCAAAAATCTTATGGTAATGAATTTTCGGAAAGAAACTTGATACAATACGAATATTCTGTGGTACACGGCTATGTCTCAACAGGATCACCATGAGATTGTTGGAGAAGATGTACGTAGTGACTGATACAAGAACAAAGACTAAGAAGATTGCTTTGGAGAATTTTGAAGTTCCATGAAATATGGAACTGCAAACTTCCAATCATATCGGACAATCCGGACACGTAATTCTACGATTTAAATCATCAACATGAGCTTTTGAATTTGATTCTTTTGGATAGAGAAAGTGGTGTCTCGAAGATTTAAAACGCGCTAATATTCAAGAGATTTTACTAAGAATGACAATGGAGCGGGTCGGGGGGCGGGTTATAGTGTCTCCGTCCCTGTCCCGAGAATTAAATATTTGCCTGGTACCCGTTCTGTTACTCATCGGGGTACAAAAATTAAGACTTATCCTCGCCCCGCTAGAAACAACAAATATCCGTCCCTACCCCGCCCCACCCCACCCCATTCCATTAAAAAATAAATTATTACTTATTTAATTATTTTGATATTTTATTAAAGTTAAAATAAGAATTATATTTTGCCATTAAATACTATTAAATACTACAAAATATTTGTAAGTGTAAACATAATTATATTATTATGTGTATAAATAAATATCGAGGCGGGGCACGGGGCGGGTTCACTAAATACCGACCCCGCCCCGTCCCCGATAATATTTATATCGGGGCGACCTGAAACCCGACCCGAACCTCGACCAAACATGAAAATACCCGCCCCATTCGTATCGGATCGGGTCGATACCCCACGGGTTCGGGACATTTTGTCATTCCTAGATTTTACCACAAATCATGCCCCAATCTATATATATATAAGAAAGTTGTTAACATTATCACAAATATTCTGACACATATCAATCAATAAAGCATATTGACATTAATTATGTTAAAGTATAATTTTTTAGTAGTATTTTAAATTTTCTATAATTTCTTTTATTTTTAATATCTTTCTATCTATATACTAAAACTAAATATATGAGATCCTCTCTCTCATAATTAATAAAAAATTTCATAATTTTTCTTATATTTATTAAAAAATTATATCAAAAATAATAATTATTTTATTGAACTAAAAATTTTAATATTTAATTTATATTAGAAATTTAATTTTATTAAATAATTTACGCTAATTTATATTAGAAAATAAATATAGTAATAAATTAAAAAAAATTATGTAGACTAAAAAAAATTATTATTTCTATATATCATCTAAAATATTATGGAGTACTTAATTAGATATTATTAATAACATTTATTTAAAGTGGATGAATATTATAATTAGTATGATGGCATCTAATTAGATAAATATTTTATAAATATAACTATAACTTTGTAAATAAAAAAGTCTCATGAGAGAAATTAAAATAAAAAATGTAATTTATATTAAAATTGTCATTTATATAAAATAATTTTTAAAAAATAATATTTTAATTTATATTATTAATTTTAATATAATTGTAATAAACTTTTCAACCCGCCGCATCGCGCGGGAAAAATTGCTAGTTAGCATATTTATTTATATACATTATGGTAATTAATTGGAATAGTTAAACAAGAATAATAGGTAGTTTTTTGATAAATTTTGATAATTTATTTTTAAGAAATAATAAATTAAAAAAATAAACTTGTATATTATTTTATAAAAATATGCATTTATGCATATAATTCAAGATTAATTACACTCTTGACTCTACACGACCTTTCATTCTTTTTTTTCACAAAAATGTGGTTATCTTAAATTTTTTGTAGATAAGCATTTTTTTTCTTTTTTTTTTACATTTCATACGGAACAATTTTTTGTATGTTTAATTGTAATATAAACTTTATATAAATTTATGTAAATCTTATATATGTATAAATATTTTTTTACACAAATTTACATTTATTTTTTTTTATGTATTTAAGTTTAATATAAACTTCTAACTTGATATATGCTGAATTATTATGTTATTTATTAATTTGTAAAAATTATTTTTTATCAATTTTTTATAATTTTAAATTGAATATTAACTTAATATAGATAATATATCAACTTTGTATATTCTAATAGTGATATATATTATTTTTCTTATGTGTTTTATAATTTTTTAAATTAACTTTTTATAAACTTTATATAGTGCTTAAAAATAATTGGAAAATCGATTAATATTTGTTTAAGAGAACCAAATTATATATATCTTTTTAAAAAACTTAATCAACATTATATATAGTACACCCTAAATATTCATTTTGAAGTTGACATTTAATTTCACATAACTTTATCTCATACTTAATTTTTTTTCTCACAAATTTGTATCAATAAAACTCATGAAATTTATGTTACATTAGGCTCGTATATACAAATCTTTTATACACAATATTTTTTTTGTTAAAAAACCAAGTAGTTGATGATTATATTTTTAGTGTTAAAAAATAGTGTTATGTCTTACATGTAAATAAAAAACCAAAAATTTAAATATTTTGTTTGTTTGTAATTATAAAAGAAAATAGGTTGATTGCATATATACTTTGTTTTTACTTTTTATTTGTAAGTTAGTCATTATTTAAGATTTTTTGTACTTTTACTTATTAAATTATAAATTTACCTCAGCTCTGACTAAAAAAATAGATATAAATTTACTTATGTTTATATCAAATTGATATTTAGCTTAAAACGACAAAAAATTATATATAAGTTAATCTTTAAAAAAATATAAAAAATATAAAAATTTAGTATATATTAAGTTAAAAGTTTATATTAAGTTTAAATATATGAAAATAGATATAAATTTATAAATAAAAATGTTTAATTCTATATGTGAACCCCAAAAATAAAATCTAATTTTTCATTTAATTAATAATCTTTATAAAATAATTATAAATTCAAAGTTAAATCAATATAAGTTAGAGGAGATAGACAATTAAATACAATTTTCTTAAAAACATATCCGGGCCCAAATCAAATACAACAATATTATGAAACAAAATTCAGAGTTCTGCGGAAGCAAATAAAAAGTTTGAAAATCAAATCCAAACTTAAATTATTACATATTTCAAATATGTTCAACTTCTCATCTTGAAAACATTACACAAACAGAATCCTGATGGAGCTCCACCTCTGACATCAACACGTCTGGTACAAGATCAATGCAACTCTGGTCCACTGGTGATTGTCAACGTCCTGCGCATTTTAAACAAATCGTCCTAGTGAGCGAGAAAGCTCAGTAAGTGGCGTAGGGAAAACCCATATTCCTTAAGGAATATGTTTCTCCTCTAACCTACTATGTCTACTCATTTTATTTCGTCTCTTTCATCTCATTATTTTCTTAAGGCAATAAGCATATCAAGCTTAATATATTTTCATCGGTTTTATCTTACATACTCATTCAATCGTATTCATATCTTATTAATTATGCACAATTTATATGTTATGTATGAATGCGACTCAAATG
>CANYCX011754453.1:0-16313 GCA_948193385.1 Breynia disticha f. nivosa | reverse complement strand
ACACTTTCAAGACATGGCATCATTTCTTCATTAACAATATAATCAAGGTCACCATTGAACATATAATCATCCAATCACATACACATAGTTTTCATGGTTATGAATGAATGCTTTTAATGCATTCTAATGCAACCTTCCATGCAATTAAACCTTTACTTTCATTTACGCCCTTAATTGGCCATTTCTTTTGACGTTTGCAAATGGGTCTCGTCGGCCGGGAGTATAGTGGTTATAAAATACTATGGCCCATAGATTTTACGCTCTTACTTGGCCTTAATGACTCCCTTATTTGGCCTTGGCACACTCTTATGCACCTAAGTGTTTCCGAGCTTTTTATCTTTTGTGCCCCGGTGTAGCATTTGTCAGATACTACCCGTTAAATATTTATATAAAAGTCTATAAGACCCCCAACCCATCTCCTGTACCCAGGTAGATTGTTGATATATCCTCAGATGTCAACTTAAGACATGTGATATACCCTTTACGCCCTGTTTTGGCTATAAGCACTCCCTCATTATGCTCACTAAGAGTCCTTTTCATTTAATTTACATTGTTCCCTAAGAGCCCCGATGCATGAATGATACGTGCACAACTTATGCCACCAACTCATGAATTTACAAGATAATCATGCTATGCTTCAATATGCAATAGTTGAGTCTCATCATCAACCAATTTCAATTCATCCAAAAATCAATAGACATAACTAACAATAATGCCACAACATAGCAATTCAAATTCTCATCAACCATATAATGTGATACATTCAAATAGTATTAATCATATGAGTATAGATATTTTGGGCCTTCACTCAAAATCACACTTAAAATTCCATAGCACATCAGTGACACATTTAAAACATAATTCAAACTCAACACATTTCGACAATTCATTGAACATAACAAACCAAGATATCACATGAACCATCATCCAAACATTCCATGCCATAATATAGCAATCCAATTATAAGTTTCAATATTCAATGAACTCTCAACTCATCAAGTATAGCAATTAAACATATTCAATCAAATAAGCCACAACACAACATGTTCACCAATAATCATTTATATTTAATTTCAGATCAAACAATTTTAGGAAATAATTACATTCATGTTGCTTACCTTTCAAGAAACGTTTTAGCAATCCGGTCAGGAACTTCCCTCACCGTTTTTCGATTTCCTATTTAACAAATTATAAATTACATTAATTATTTATGCATAAGACTATGCAAAACGATAAATTGACGATATTTTTATATTATGTTTCTAAATGATCTTTCTTCTTCAATTAATCTCCACACTCAACTTTTTTATTTACTTCCATCTTCAATTTCTCTAAGACTTACCCCCATTATTGATATAAACAAATTTGTTTATATCCACATTAATATCTAATGCCACTCAACATTTCTAAAATATCATAACCTCAATTTTTTTTCCCTCCTTCTAACCATATCAATTCGCCTAACTAAACTTCTATTTCATGCACCAAACAATATATAATTAATTTAACACTTAAAACATTAACTATGGTTGCTAATTATCCTTACCCAAGTGACGAACGCACGTAAGAAACTCGATTTCACAAACTCTAATTTCGTCACTATTCAGGCAGCCCTTTTCTCTGTGATTTTAAGCACCTAAATCATGTTTTTAACACCAAAATTTGTTACCATTAGATAGTACACATCTCAAGCTTTTCAAAAAGCCCTCATTTGCTCAAATCGGAGCAAAAATGAGGAATTTATGGGGGTTTAAAATTTGGCTTGAAACCAAAAATGGAAATGAAGAAAAAGATGGAGATTCTTACCTTGATTTGAGTCAAAA
The DNA here is from genome assembly GCA_948193385.1 of Breynia disticha f. nivosa. Lineage (NCBI taxonomy): Eukaryota > Viridiplantae > Streptophyta > Magnoliopsida > Malpighiales > Phyllanthaceae > Breynia > Breynia disticha. The sequence continues at coordinate 14,490 of CANYCX011754453.1, read as the reverse complement.
ATAATTTTGGAACTTCTTAGCTTCAGTTTTTTAGAAGAATCAATGGTGATTTTGGAAGATTTTTGAGGAAATGGAGAGGAGAAGATGAAGTTGTGAAGGAGAAAAGAAAAGGAAAGAAGAAGGTATGAAGTGAAAGAGGAAATGAAGGGATGGTGTCGGGTGAGTGGAGGAATAACGTGGAAGATTTTAAATTTTAAGTCGCCTTGGGTTCATTTTGCTTCGTAATCTATTTTAACTCGACCCATACTAAATTACGAATTTCGAAATTTTTGAAATTCATAATCTTTTAAAATTTTTCTTAATCTCCATTTTTATAATTTCAATTTATTCCTCCCAAATATTTATTTAAACAAATCGCGAAAAATTTTCCTGTATTTTCTTCGTATATTATTTTAATATTTTACTAAAATACGAGATTTTTTGAAAAATTTCAGGGCGTTGCACGTGATGTTTGCTCTAACTTAAAAATCCTTACTTTAAATGTATTGATCATCATCCCTTTGCATCTACACTTCATGGCTTGCAATGATATGATCATGGTATACATTTTGGACCATGAATTATGTCTTGAATCACATCGTTAACCTCTTCATTTATAGTTTCATAGAATTCCATCTTGATTTTCTTTCTTTTTCATCAAATCCTTTATTCAATCATCATGTTTTTCAATTGTACCTAGATAAAACCAAAAGGTTTAAGAGCTCCCATGTTTGTAAGTTTTATCTACAAATGTCATAAAGACGTGCGTAATTAGTCCTATTAATAACAAATGAGTGGAATAAATGTGCGTAATTAGTCCTATTAATAACAACACTTTCATTACTTCAAATGTTTCCATGATACTTATCCATTTTATATTACATGTTTTCAAAACTTAAAAGACGTGCTATAAAAGCATGTGTCTTTACATTTGGAATGCTCCCATTAGGATTAAACTTTAAAACTCCAACTGAAGTTACTAAGCTACTTGGAATAAGTTTGAAAACCCATAAATTCTTAAGTTAAACACTCAAAAAAAAAATATTGAGTAAAGAAATCCTAGCTTCAACTAAAATTAGCTTCCATTAAAGTCAATATCAGGACCATTCACAAGTAAGGAAGATGCTTATATAGTATTTAACCAATACTATGTTTAGTCATAACCAAGAAAATATGGTCAATAATTTCTTTCACATTTCAATTTGCTATCTCTTCAATTCTCCAAGTCTCCTAATCGAATGGACTAATCATGAAGAAAAATAGCTCTAGTGTCTCATAAAAATTTACGTACCCATTTTATCACAAGTTAGCAATCCATTCACAAAGAATTGATTACTTATGTTTTTACTTACCAAGTTGATATGTAGTTATATATATGTCCTTATGAAAGAACCTAATATCTTACACAAAATACTCCACATGTTATTTTAATCCCATATAACTAAAAATTTACATTTCACTCTTGTTATGAAATTAAAAATAAACATCTCACATTCAAATCCATGTCATCACTTAGAACTTAGACTTCAATCAAATTTATTGGCAACATTATTCAACCCTAGTATCTTTGATTAAATCACATCTTTACACTCATGATCAAAGAAGCAACTAGATGCCCTTGCTAAAGTGATATGTCTAAACCAATTAAAACCATTATTTCAATAGTTATATTAAAAAATGATGCTCATATTAGGCATCTACCTATTCTTTAAACTCATCAACTTGTAAAGATGAAAAAATGGATTAGTAATAGAATTTAGCTCAAATAATAGTTGGACTATTGGAATTTTGTGTAAACATTTCTTGTGTTAAGTAAATAAACTTTAATGAATTTCTTAACATTCATTACCATTAGCTAATCAATCAACTCAATTTTCGCTAATTTCCAGTTAGAGTCACTCACAATGATACTACATTATCTCTAAAATAATGCGTAAACAAATTGATAAAATTTAAAATTTTCCTTTATGATTTATGGCTGCATTATATAAGCATGAAACTTATCTCTAACTTACTAAAGTATTTGTAGTCCTCACTAAAATATAATATCACTAAGAATGTTATCATTCGAAGATCTACTAAAGACATTCTTTATAAGATTAAGACTTAAAGTGCATATGTGAAGAAGATATTAAAATTTTCTTAAAGACTCAATTGAATAAGTTAATTACTTCTTATCTCTCACTTTTCATGTCATCGGTGGCATGTTCGATCATTCTCACTTAGATACTTCGAACATATATGAAGATTTCATCATTCTTCATTACATGGGACCAAGTTTTAATTTATCACCTTCAACATATCAAATTCAAAACGGGGATATTTAAACATGATACACCCCTCACTTTTGTGAGGTCATTAAAGTATAGACTCTAAAGTGCGACACTTTGTGTTATCAAGATATTTCGCTTAATGAAATGTCTTGAATATGTGCTCAAAACTCTTTTTAGTCTATCAAGTCATTTAATTCTTAAGAATTCTAATTCTTAACCTTATATTGTGCCCTCATACTTAATTTATGAAAATTCACAAATTTTTTCTTGATAAATAACCTGTATATTTATCAAGTATAAGTCAATGTTCTATGTAGGTTTACTCTCTTATTTGGATAAATATTTCCGAGGAATTGATAACATCTTTTGAGTGTGTATTTCCATTAGTATAAACTAAATAATTTTACTAATCATATGAATAATATACCTTAAAGCTTTTAGCCACAACATATGTGACTAAGTATCAAATTTATGAGTTTAAAAACTTCAAACAACAGATCTAGTAAGTTTAATACACATGAATTCTTAGTAATCTCACACATCATTTATCACAATTTGTAATTTTAATGATGTGTACTTTGAAATAATCTATTTCCATTTTCCATAAACATCTAAGTTATGTGAAGCAAATAATGTTTTTCTTGAATTTTGACCTTTCAAAATTAAGACTTTAAAGCTCTTGGCTTCTAGTTTTTGCATTGGAAAATATTTTTGAAGCTAAACGATTATTACATCTTGAAATTAACATATGATCACATCTATTTTAGTATTAATTGCATTTGGATTAGCTAATCATTCATTACACTAATAAATATTAGTTATAAAATTTTTGCACTTCAAAATAAGGAATTTTGTAGCATAATATTTCATTTATTTGATGTCTTCACACATAATGTGAATCTTCATATGGTTCTTCATGTTGAATAGTTCATGTTGTTGAACAATGGAGGGCAATTCGGGTTGACATCAAAATCTGCAGGAAGTATTGTGTCATTTCTTTGAATCACTCAAGGATGTCAAACCTTTTTTAAGAGACTTGCACTGATACCAATTGTAGAATGAATGCCAGCTCTAGAAGGGGATTGAATAGAGCTAGACCCAAATTCAATTTTTTTTGCAGAATATAAAAAGTACAATAATAAACACACGATATAGAGTGGTTCAGCCCAAACACCTACTCCACTACCTAAGTTTCTCACTTAGGATTTTGGCAAATACCTTGCTATTCCTTCACTTTTAAGCTTAGTGAGAACTCCTTACACACTTGATTTTTGGCTCAAGCTACCTTACAAATTCAACTTAAATTTCGGCTCAAGTAACACCTTACAAGAACAGTCTATGCTAGAACACTTCAGAAATTTTTTTGCTAGTTGTGCAAAGATTGAAACATGAACAATGAAAGCTAATTCTAGTTTGCAAATGAAGATTTTTCTATAGACTTTTTCCTTGAGAGCTGTAAGCTTGATGATAGTAAAAGTCTTGTGTCTCTCTTTAGCAAAAACATGTTAATATAAGACCCTCTCTATTTTTGTCTAAGAACTCAAATTTAGGAATGTGAAAAGTTGTTGCAGGGTTAATCTTGGTCGACTAATATTTCTCTAGTCGACTAACTCGCCTTAGATCGTGGTGACAAAATTCCAGAAACAAGCCCATTTTCACTTCTAAGTTACTCGACTACAAAATCCTTTGGTCGACTGAAATGAAACTTAGTTGTGTGTAAAAAGTTCTAGAAAGAAATGCCATATTCACCATACCACTTAGTCGACTAACACATCCTTTAGTCGACTAACTTTTTCCTAGAAATGTTGAAAACTGTAATAATTAAGCCGCCCTATTCTTAGCCCATAAATGCTTCTTGGAAAATAACCCAAAATTGGTTGACTAAAGTCATCTTGGTTGACTAAAATGGTTGAGTGTGTCAGCTAGCCATTACAGCTCGACACTTGTCCCCAAACACAGTTCAACCGGTCGACAAACACTTAATTGGTCAATTAACATGCTTCTACTCAAGTGACTAAAGTTCTAGAATTCTTTACATATGACCATAACTCATTCTAGTCGACCAAATACTCTCTGGTCGACTATTTTAAGTTGTAGAAACAATCTTGGCAAAACTCTTTGATTTTTAACCATTCCAGATCGAACGAACCCTGTCTTTAAGCTTGTACATAATGTTCATAGCTTAAGCACATTATCAAAACAAAGAAAGGCAATAATGTTTATCGCCATTGGTCTAATAGTTCTCAGCCACTATTTTCACATTTTTTCTAATTTAAGTTATACTCTTTAGGGAATTACACCTAGACTCTCTAAAGTGTCCTCAAAAGATTCATCAGGGCTGGAACTTCTCATCCTCTGATAACCATCAATAACATTTGCATGTCGTTCCACTCTCAACTTATCAAAGTCATACTCTAAACTTTGTGAAGTGATTGCACAACCATTTCCAGTAACATCACGACCACCATTCTTGTCGTCATTGATAATTATACAATCACTTATTTCAAACTACATATTATCACTATCATCCTCTGAACTTTTACAATAATTCATATCATCATTGTCTTCATCAGTAATATTCACATCTTTCCTGCAAGTTTGATTCTGGTAGCACATTACCATTGTTCTTCTCAAAAACTCTGGCAATATTTACATCATTGTCATCCCCAATAATACCATCAATATTATAACTCACATTTTCTCTCATGAACCCTCCACTGCCATAAAAAATGACCTTTTATCAACATATCACTGAATGTTATCATAGTAGCAACTTAGAAACATGTCATAACGATGATGAGTCTCTGAAAACTCAAACTGCTCGTAAATATTGAATCAATATCACTCCTTTTAGCCTCACCACTGTCACTATGACCACTGTTAGATCCCAAAACCTTCTATATGTTGTTCTTCCTACAAGATTTCGCCCTTTTTACCTTACTAGAGCTCACTGGTTTTGTTTCTTTATTCATATGATTTTCCTCCATTCTCATCTTCTTGATCTCTCTGTAGTATTGCTTGATAAACTCAAATTACTTAACTATAGTTATTTTTACCACAGGACCTTCAATGTTCATCATTCTTTCACATAATGTTTTAGCCTGATAAATTCTATTGAAGAAAGTAAACTTGAAGGAGTGAAAAGGTTGTTTTGGTTTATAGTCCTCTGGCCAGTATTGGTTCCTCAATCATATGGTGAAAGTTGGTAGCTTTTTGTACAAACATGTTTGAAGATGTAATTCTCTTTCTTTTGCCCTTCTCTTTCAATTATAAGACCAAGAATTTTGAGCTTGAGTGATAGAGGCTTAAAAAGGCATGAAGAAGAAAAACAAGCGTGAAAAAAGGGAAGAGTCAAAGATTTGTATGTATTAGCATTGGGAGAAAATAGATTTAGGTGGTAGAAGAGATAATATTTAATGAAGAATAAAGATTTACGTTAAGAGAGAATATTGGGGTGGTCCAAGCATCCGATTTGAACTTTGACCCTATCGATTCTCTACCGACATTCAACCCTTAGAATTCTAAATCCCGAACTGTTGTACTAACAACTAAGGTGTTTCCTACTAGCAGATGCACGACTATTGAGTATCCTAAGGGTTTTGCGTGACATTGAAATCGATTCACAGGTTTTAGCTCACAAAGGATCTATTTTCTCTGGAATCAAATAAAGTAGGTGCATTAGTATTGGAGCTATCAAAATGTGTCCACGTGTCATGTCAACCTACTCTGTTGATGTGATTACATGATTGCATGTTTATTAAATGGGTTAATTTTTTAAACATGAACACAACCTGTTTATTAATCATGTTGACACGACAAGACACGTTTAACACGATAAAATTTTCAATTGAGTTTCAAGTTCATTAAGTCAATCCATTTTTTTGTTTTCTTTTTCCTGTAAAAAAAATCAACATAAAAAGAGACAAAATTACATATATCTTACAATATGCATGTGAGGAAGTAAGAATACAATAAAGTTTGGTTTTGAATGTTTGTTTCCCTCATTTGATCTCCAAAGAAAGTACATTAATTGCTGTGATTATCTATTCTCAAAAACATGAATTGGAAGAAGCTTGAACCCTACCACATTCTTACACGCATCTTTAACCATTTAAACACTCAAAAGTTAGCGAACCGAAGTATTAATCCCCAAAGAAGAACTATTTCGATAGCTCCTTCTCTGTCAGCCACTCATGTGCATTCATATCCAATCATAACTTCCCAAACTTATATGTTAAATAGTCCTTGATAGTGGTAGTGAGATCTTGGACTTTTCAAATGGCGTGGTCGACTATAAAGGTTGAGGGTGAGGGTAAGAAGTGGCACGACTGCGAAGGTTAAGGGTGAGGAAGAGGGGTTCGGCTGTGAGCATGTGAAAGTTGAGGTTGCATTATTCAATGGATTATGTCACAAGTGTGCTAACCACAATTAATATATATGAACTATGTTTTTTATATTTAAATGGTTCATAAATGTGTCATAACTATTTCGTGTTGATACACTACACGATTACCCATTTATGTTAAATGGGTTAATCGTGCCATAAATGTGTCGACACGATTATGACATGAACACACTTTATTTTACGAGTCATAATTGGATTGACACGTTTATAATAGGAACTCATTTATATTAAACCCAAACCCTCCAAAGATCATATCGTGTCATGTCGTGTCGTATAAACATGTCGTGTTAAAAATAATATCTCTAATTAGTATGTCGGGTAGAAATCGTACCCATGATGATGTCGGGGTAGTCTGTTGTCTCCTCTCTCGTCATAGCATACCCTCTGGCTGCCGATGTGGGTCCCCCTCTACCTCGAATTATCATAGTCCTATTTTCTACCACACTGCTAGAGAACAAAAGTATCTTTCCTCGCCTTGTATCCTAGCTGGCCACAGTGGTAGCAGACTCGTTGCCTAAAACTTCTATATGTTGCAGCAAATGCATCACCCGAGGAGTAAGAGTCCTTACAGGACATAATATTCCCCCGGCTAGCACCTCAGTATGTACTTCCCCACCATGATGCGAGCCTGTGAGTGCACTGGAGCTACTAAACACACTCTAGTGTTTGTTGTCTTCCTATTTTCTCTCACTTATCACTTCCTCACAAGCGAGGGCTCCCTCGGGTGCCTCGACTGTCAACTGATAAGTGGCCTGTTTAAGGAACACTCTCTCTCAGATGTCTAGTTGCAACCTCTAGTTAAACCTATCCATGCACATTGTATCAGTAACCATCTCCTCCAGTGCATACCGGGACAGGTGGATAAACTACCTCTTAAACTCGACTGCTGCCATGCTTCCTTGCTTTAGATCCAAGAACTCCATTTTCTTGTGGTCTCGGTAGTCTGAGGTGTAAAATTTTCAGTAAACACCTATACAAAGTCACCCTAAGTGAGGGTCGGCGGCTTGCCTATACTCTCTGGGACTCGCTCCCACTAATATAGTGCATCCTCCTCTAGCAGGGTGTAACCCCTAAATTCGACTGCCACTTATGTTTGAAAATACAATTTTTTAAAATTTACATTCCATTACTTTTAAAGAAAACTATACAATGTTTGAGAAGGGAATATCCCAAAAATGTTCAAGGTGTACAAAATAGTTATGGTTATAAAAGAAAAGAAACCTAACTGATCTCATTTCAATTATAACCCCACCAAAATACATGTATGCACTATCAAATATTCAATACAAAGACTTGTATGATATGTGATAACACCAAACGCTAGTGCACCGCCCACCTCAGTTCTTCTATCCTCAAGTAAGAGTGGGAAACAAGCAAAAGAGTCTACACCTTCTCGTCCAAAATCACATCAAGTCCCTGCCCAATGTGGCAGGCATAAAATGCGTGAGTTGTGAAACATTATAAGTAACACTTATCGAAATGGACAACCTTCCTAAAACATCTACCATTCTCACATACATGCATATAATCGTACAAGGTACATGCAGCTATTCATACAATGTTGTGAAAACTTAATCCAATACCATTACACATATATTTCAATATAATTCATACAAACATCTCTTTAATCAATTCAATTAAGAGTTATATGTTTTGCATAAACCATGATACATTCTCAAACATATGATCAATATATAGCATTTAAAACATAAATGAACATGCTTGGACACATTTAGACTCAAACCATTCAACTATGCCTTGGGCAGATGAGCAGTCACGTTCGTGGTTGATCCAACCACGTTTATGACTCCCTCAATTTTCACCAATATGTGGGTCAAAATGGCAGTCTCGAACCTGACTGGCATGAGTCACGAACGTGGCTGGCTTTCTATTGCAGGAATGGCTTGTTTCCATGGTTGAATCACGAACGTGATTGTGATAATCACGAACGTGGTTCACTTTCAGAATTCATCAACTAAACAATCACGTTTGGCATCGTGACTGGTATCAGTCACATTCGTGGCTGGTGAAAACCCTAGCCAAACCCTAACCACATTTGACCAAAAGGCCAGTCACGATCGTGACTTGTATCAGTCATGTTCGTGACTGGTTTTTGTCACCACAAATGGAGACTAAAATGCCAGTCATGATCGTGACTGGGATCAGTCACGTTCGTGATTGGTGTTCTGCCACCAAAACTTAGCCAAATTTGTTCCATTTCTCACCATATCAAACACCACATCAAACACCATATCAAACATCACAATTGGTCAACATTTTTCAAGCAAGTTCAAACAAGTCTCAAGCGTTAAATCAACAAATTCAACCCACATGATTTTACAAACATATATATATATATGACAACTTCATATGATCTTACTAATATGGCATCAAAATTGCACAATTTGCAGTTACACTCACTCATCCCAAACATGGAGGCATACCATATCATCCTTAATTCTTAGCATTTAAGGTTTAATTGACAAACATACATTCACATGCTACAAGAGAATATAGGTCACACTTAGCATCTTGAATGTATCCATAATTCCTTTGATCCACATTAATTAATGATCACATACGCATGTGCACTCCCATGATACAAAAGAGCACATCATATGCAAAGTCGTGAATGAGAATCCATGCCACCTAAGATGCAATGCATTACTACCATGATCACCCCTAATCCCTTTATAATTTCATTTTTATTGGCACCTTAGTGCCCCATTTCGATGTTTGCAAACAGACCTCGCCGGCCAGGAGTATCAGCTATCATTTATCGGATCCATGTACATTGCACACTTATTGCCCACAAGTTTTGGCACCCTCGTTCACACTACCGTGTCCCGAGTATTTTTCCACCGTGTCCGGTGTAGTATGGAATATATACTAACCGAAAGTTTTGCTCACCCAGGAGCCCATAACCACTCCTTCATTTTCGCCCACTTATGAGCCCTTTATCCATTTTCGTGTCAATAGACACTTGCCCACTTATGAGCCCCTCTTTGTCATTTATTTTGCCCACCTATGAGCCCAATGCATGAATGTTATGTGCACATTCCATGAAACAATTATGCTCTCAACAAACCATTCATGCCATACCAAAATTCACAATCATACTAACACATAACATTAATAATATAACTCTAACCAAATCATGTCATGGTTTCCACATCAAATGTTGAGTTCAACCCTCAACTATCAAATAATCACAAACCATCAACAATTCATTAAACCAACAAACATAAGCATAAAACAACCGTCCAGCTTTCACATCATATCAAGCATACGCATCAATTACATTCCAATTACATGGCATGAAACTAAACATACAAGCAATATACAAACTCATTGAATAACAACCAAGCAACCAAACCAAACATGGCACATTCAAGAAAAACATACAAATCAAGGAAGGTTGCGCTTGTGTTACTTACCTCAGAAGAAATGCCTTACGGTTCGGTTGGGAACCTCCCTCACAGTGGTTTGGATTTCCTATTATCAATATTATGGTCTCACATTAATTAAGCATTCATGAAATCATACTAATTAAGAAGAATGCTCTACAATATGCATGTTTATATTTCCCTTAGTATATTCACTCTGTTTTATCTTTCCTTCCATAACTTCTTTTCCTCTATTTAATGTTTCGTCCCTAACCATTACATTTAATTCTTCACCAACCCTGAAAATCACACAATTTGTAGTTACACTCGCTCATCCCAAACATGGAGGCATACCATATCATCCTTAATTCTTAGCATTTAAGGTTTAATTGATAAACATACATTCACAAGCTACAAGAGAATATAGGTCACACTTAGCATCTTGAATGTATCCATAATTCCTTTGATACACATTTAATTCATGATCACATACGCATATGCACTCCCAAGATACAAAAGAGCACATGATATGCAAAGTGTTAAATGAGAATGCATGCCACCTAAGATGCAATGCATTACTACCATGATCACCCCTAATCCCTTTTTAATTTCATTTTTATTGGCACCTTAGTGCCCCATTTCGACGTTTACAAACGGGCCTCATCGGTCGGGAGTATCGGTTATCATTTATTGGATCAATGTACATTGCACACTTATGTGCCCACAAGTTTTTGCACCCTCGTTCACACTACCGTGTCCCGAGTATTTTTCCACCGTGCCCGGTGTAGTATGGGATATATACTAATCGAAAGTTTTGCTCCCCTAGAAGCCCATAACCACGCCCTCATTTTCGCCACTTATGAGCCCTTTATCCATTTTCATGTCAATAGACACTTGCCAACTTATGAGCCCCTCTTTGTCATTTATTTTGCCCACCTATGAGCCCAATGCATGAATGTTTTGTGTACATTCCATGGAACAATTATGCTCTCATCAAACTATTCATGCCATACCAAAATTCATAATCATACTAACATATAACATCAATGACATGACTATAACCAAACCATGTCATGCTTTCCATATCAAATGTCCCTCAACTATCAAACAATCACAAACCATCAACAATTCATTAAACCAACAAACATAAGCATAAAACAACCGTCCAACTTTCACATCATAATAACCATATGCATCCGTTACATTCCAATTACAAGGCATGAAACTAAACATACAAGCAACATACATACTCATTGAGTAACAACCAAGCAACCAAACCACACATGGCACATTCAAGAAAAACATACAAACCAAGGAAGGTTGTGCTCGTGTTACTTACCTCGGAAGAAACGCCTTACAGCTTGGTTGGGAACCTCCCTCGTCGTGGTTTGGATTTCCTATTATCAATATTATGGTCTCATATTAATTAAGCATTCATGAAATCATAGTAATTAAGAAGAATGCTCTACAATATGCATGTTTACGTTTCCCTTAGTATATTTACTCTGTTTTATCTTTCCTTCCATAACTTCGTTTCCTATATTTAATGTTTCTTCCCTAACCATTACATTTAATTCTTCACCAAACCTCATTAATGATTCCCAAATGCTTTCCACAAGTTCATTTAGGTATAGTTTTAAGATCCTTACCATCTAACACGTGCTAAATGCTCTAACTCTTACTTTCCTCCCATCCAAAACCCTAACCACCTTCCTACCATCATTCCAACCTCTCTCACCAATAACACCCAATTTAAATTGATACTTAAAACATTATCAATGAACTCCTAAGAAACTTACCCAAACAACTAAACACAGAAAAGAACTCTGGTCAAGGAAACTCAAACTCGTGACTTTGCAGAGTGTCCTTTCTATCAACGATTTTGGGCATCTAAACCACAAATTAACAAAAAAAATGGTTACTACTTGGTAGTATACATGTTAAGATTTCCAACGAGCTATCATTTTCTCAAATTGGAGCTCAAACGAAAGAGATATGTTAAGGTTAGTGAAAAATACGAGATTGTTAAGAACAAATAAGGAAAGCTTACAGGGATTCGATCACTGACTGATTTTAGAACTTCCCAACACTAGGGTTTCATGAGGACAGATGATGGCGGTGAAGATTTGAGTTAGGTAGGAAGAGTGTGGAGGGAAAAGGCACGTGTGTGTGGTGGTGGAAAGGAGAAACTAAGGTTTTTATTTGGTTTGGCTCGTATTGGGCTCATAATTGGCCCATTCGAATTCCGATCTTTCATTATTTCCTCGAACCTTCTAATTATTTCTCCCATTCTTAAATCCCCACTTTCGACCTAAGCTCACTTCCTGCTAACTTTATTTTCGACAATAATTTCGCAAAAATTTTACCCTTATTTTTCAATATTTTATTTTTTGTTATATTTTAATTAAATAGGAAATTTAGGGTGTTACACTTTTGCTACTAAATGGCTCTTAGTATGAATAAGTTTACCCTCAACATTATGTTTTATAGTATGAACCCATTTATTTCCAATAGGCTTTCTACCTTCAGGAAGATCCACAAGTTTCCAAACTCGATTTTTCCTCATGGAATTCATCTCACTTTCCATTGCTTTAGTCCATTATCTTTACTTAGAGAATTCATAATGTCATTCAAAGTGACATGTATATCATTGACTTGAGCTAAGATAGAAAAGACATGATTCACATTGGTTTCACTATTCATTGCATAGTGATGCGGTGGAACCTTCTTCCTTTCTGATCTTCTTAGTGGATCAACTTCTTGATAAACATATCTTCTATATTCTTCAAGAATCGAAATTCGACTAAAATCAATATCCATATTCTCGTGACTCCCACTAGGATCAACATCCATGTTGTCACTCGAACTGCTCCCACTGGGACATCCACATTCTCGCTATAATTTTGAATTTTACTTCCACTCAAATCGAGTCCTAGATCACTATAATCCGTATCTCGTGAAGGATTCACAAAGTTAACTTCATTTCTCCCACTCGGATTAAGAGATTTAGGTATTTTCGATTCATTGGTCTCGAATAAAGTGAAATCGAATCCCACTTCACCAAATTTTAGAAATGCAGTTTCAATAAATGTAACATCACGTGATTCAAATTCACTAATGTGGCTATTATCAGCCGCCCCTATAAGAACATATCCTTTTGAGACTTCAGAATAACGAATGGAGATACATTTTCTTCCTTTGACCCTACCTTACCAAATTTACTAGAAGTCGTATACACGTATGCAGTACAACCCTAAAGTCTTAAATAACTCAAATTCGTAACTCATATGATGTCATAGAGACAGACTTAGAGGGAACCCAATTGAGAACATAAGCAACACTTAAAAGCGCATCTCCCTAAAAAGAGATTGGCAATTGTGCTTTAGCCATCATCAATCTTACCATCTAAAGGAGAGCTCGATCTCGGCGTTCTGCAAATCCAATTTTGTTGCGGTGTTCTCGACATCGTCAACTGATGTTCAATCCTCTTTTCATCACACAAAGCATTAAACTCTTCTGAAAGGTATTCTCTTCCTCTATCAGTTCTTAAAGCTTTGATCTTCTTATCTAATTGATTTTCAACTAGATTCATAAATTTCCTAAAGCATTCTAATGCATCAGATTGATGTAAGATTAGATAAACAAAACCATACCTAGTATAGTCCTCTATAAATGTAATGAAATAATTAGCCCCATGTCGAGCCCTTACATTCATTGGACCATATATATCAAACTGAATTAATTGTAATGAAAATGTAGCTCTAGTTGCTTTTCCAAATGGTTTCCTAGTTAATTTCGCTTGTAAACAATGTTCACAGGTAGGTAATTCTACACTCTTAAGATTACCTAACAATTCTATTTTGGCTAATCGTTTTAAATCAATTCTTGCCAAAGTGACTAAGTCTCGCATGCCACAACTGAGAATCAACTACGAGCTAATAGAAGTAGAGACAACATAGTAAAAACTAGCATTGTTATAACTCGAACTTAATACAACAAAACCATCAGATAAGTAACAACAACCATAGTATACATTGTTCATGTCAAGTTCAAACTTATTATCCACAAAACACATTCAAAATCCAAGTTCCATTAATGTTATTACAGAGATTAAATTCCATCGAATTCTAGGAGCCTAAAGGACATCTTCGAGTAAAAGTGATTGACACGTCTTTTAATAGTACTAAAAGAAATGTGATTAAGGCAAGCGCACCTATCGCATATAGTATAGAAAACGAAGTGTCGAGTGTCGTATCCATAGGGTCCAGTCAAGTACTACTACTCTCAATTTAAATTATTATCTAATCTAACGAAAGCGTTGTTGATTTTTTTGAATTATAAAAACAAATGATTAAACAAATGAGATACGGCAAAAGAATAAAATGGTAAATTCAATGATAAATGGTAGATATCTAGACTTCGATTCATCCCACGATTTCATATGTGT
>CANYCX011754348.1:0-11511 GCA_948193385.1 Breynia disticha f. nivosa | reverse complement strand
TTTTTCTGTTTTTCTTTTCTCGTTACCTCAGCCTCCTAGATCTCCGATACGACTATGGACTCACTTGGTTGAGATTAAGTAGGAAGAGAAAGTTGTAAAAACGTATAAAATAATTGCATTTTTTTAGTCATCTTACTGAGGAGTCAAATCTTTTATTTTCTTTGTTCAATGAAAGTTACTTAATTAGCAAAATTTGGGTAAATTGAACTTTTTTAAAGAAGTTAAATGTTTTTTTATTATTTTATCTCTAAATTTATTTTATAAAAGATCTAATTGGTTATCTATAAGGACAATTATGTAAATATTAATATTAATTTATAAAAAAATCAATAAATAACATATACTTTCTGTGAAGTATAATTTGAAACAAACGACATATGTTTTTACTTTCTGGAAAGTTAATTCCCAAAAAATACTTCTTCCCAAAAAATGAATTTTCTAAAAAGTATACTCATTTGAACCAAGTGATGTCTATGACATATGTTTTTACTTTTTAGAAAGTGAATTTCCAGAAAATATTTTTCCTGAGAAGTCTACTCATTTGAACCAAGTGAAGCGTATGACCAACACACAAGTATGCCGTTATGCCTAAGACGCAAATATGAAAATATGTTGAACATAATTTTTTTTTCAAAACGAAACATTCAACACACTGACTGAAGTGAGTGCAAATTTCAAGTATGCATTTGTTTTTATCTTTTTTTTTTTGTTTATTAGTTTTAACTTATGTGAATTATTCAAATTTATTTAAAATTTAATATTATTTGTTTACAATTGTTAGATATAATGAAGGCTTCATCAATTCTTCCAACTTTTCCAACTTTATTGAATTTGTAATTAGAATCGTAAAGATAAAAAAAATTGAAACTCTTTTTTTTTTTATTGTTATCTATCCTCTTTCATATATATTATTATGTTTAATCAAATTAACATCTTTAAGTTTCCTACATTTTTGTGTCATATTTTTTAATTATTATTTTAAGTAGTTGTGGTTAAAAAACAAGTACCATTAAATTTTAATTTGTATTGAAAATTATTAATTTATTTCAAAAGTTTGTTATCTATACGAGATAGAGACTTGAAACTCGATCTATGTTTTCTCAAAACCAAAACTCCCAAAACAACCAACCCAAACTGAACTAAAATACAGAAACATCCGCGCCGAAATTTTAGGTTGATTTCAATTCTTTCAAAGTATAAGATCCAAAACTTTTGGGTCGAATCCAATACTTAAGACAAAACCGAACCGACTCATGCTCACCCCTACCAAGTACTACGCTTTCTAAACAAGTTCTAATTATCCAGCTACTGGGTAAGTGAGTTGGCACTTCATGGCTGCGTTTCGTGTCATATGTTTCGGATCTTCCGTTTCTGAAATAATCGATTGTAAAAGCCATGAAGCTCGCAAAAGAAACCATGCGTAAATGAAACGGCTAGAGCTCGTAGAATGTCTTTGTATTAGACATTTCATCTTCTGCTCTATTTTTATCAAGAGCTCCACCACATTCCAATCTCATATTCCTTAACTTGTGCCCAAAAAAAATCTGATCTCAACCACGTCGTAATCATCATTTATCAACAAAAATGCAAAACCACAACAAGACGAAATTAATCAACAAATAAGTAAACATACCCAACAAAACTGATGTCATTCTGGCTATTATATTTTCCTTACTACAATATTTCAACTTCATCAGGTTCAACACTAATCAGTAGTGAATCTGATGAAACAACAGACGGACTCAACAGTCTTGAGACGGAAAAAACCACTTCTAGAAGTAGAATTGAGAACTAAAGAGTAACACCGAACAGTATTACACATGCAAAAATAAGGGAAAACAGTTGGTTAATAATAACACAATATGAACTACATGGAGCATGGAGCGTATTTAGGCTACAACCGAAACTGGCAACCTAGCGAAACAAACATTTGAATCCCACGTCAAAGCAAATTTATAATACTTTGAGAAACTAAAGGAACACGATAGTAACGACCAATATACAGAGCCGTCTGGTTTTATCCTGAGTCGAAGCAACATTAAAATCATAGCCTAAGCAAACAGAGAACAGAATTAAAGGTTTGCCCAGGAGATTTTTCTCTATAAAATGTTGCAAAGGAATTAGACTTTCCAAGACCGCTTACCATATAATCAGCCGATGCCTTGAAAACGCACATTTGAATCTGAGATGTAACTGGCCACTAAACAGCTTCTTTCAAAACTCAATCCATGAGGATAAAACTATTGTAGCGTAATAGCACACCAAGAAGTTCAAGATTTACAGCGTGTAGCCCCTAATAATGAACCTTCTCATCATTGTCAAAATTCAGGCCTTCAATCCCTCTCAGAGCAGATTCAAAGGTCTTTACATGAGACTGAGAGACATTTCTTGCAGATGATGAGCGTCTGGCATCCGAAGATCCAAGAGGAGGACTTCTGTGGCCACTAGAAATCTTATGGGACACTCCGGGGCTTCCCTCAAGGGTTCGAGGAACTACATCAGCGGACCGAAATCCTGCATCAGTTGTTCGAGGGATCATGTTGGGAATCTCAGTTGATCGAGGAACCATGTCTTCCATTCGCATTCGTTGAGCATCAGGCTTACTACCATAAACCATATCGTGGCTGATCGGGCCACTAGAAATTTTACGTGATACTCCAGGGCTTCTCTCAGCTGTTCTAGGGATTGCCTCAACGGTACGAGAGTGTTGAGTGTCCGCCTTACTACCAACAAACAAATCACGACTGCTCGTACCAGCTGCTCGTCCGAGAAAATTAAAAGATGAGTTCGGTAACTGCAACAATTGAGCATGATGTCTATTGGATCAGAAAGGATAGGTAAAATCATGCAGACAAGTTGTTTTATCACAAAAGTCCCAAAATTTACAAAATAACATGCAAAGACAAATCAATCAGCATAAGGTGCAACAAGTTAATAACCGCAAGTCGTGCAAGCATGTAGGATTAATTAACTTGCAAAAAACATCATAGGGCTTACACTTGGATCCTTGAGTATTGGAGAATCATTTGCCACAGGACTTTTCTGCTTTGAGTGACTTCCTGAATTTAATATTGGCCCTGATAATCTTCGACGAGAGGAATCCATTAAATGGCCTGCTTGTCGCCCTTCCTCTCCACCTTCAAAGTGCAAAACCAAATATAAGCTTTCTTCTCAATAAGAAGACACAAAAAACAAAACATAATCTATTAGCAATGACAACCTGTGCACACAATCTAGCCAAGGATTATAATACTACATTCAACTGCTGTAGGAAAAATAAACAATACCAGCAAAGAAACCCAGTAAATTTTTAAAGCAGGGAGGAAACAGTAACAAAACTACAAAAATTCTTGCATTCTTCAGTAGAAGTATAAAAAGGAAATAGGAAGCAGTTGAAAATACCTGTTTGCCTATCTGCACTGGCAATGGCAGGGGGCATTCCTGAACTCGTTCCAACACCAGGGACCTTATAGAATCAAACAATTTCAAACACATACCTCACAGATCACCAAAATAATCTAACATGTTTAATGGAACCAAGAAAGCTTACAATGCCACGATTAGGAGGATTAGCTAGCTGTGATTGCTGATACTTCAATATTGTCCAGTCAAATACATAATCAAACTGGAAGCCTGAGGCAAAATTTAGAGAGAAGATCAATAACCACCTTAATAATAACATCGAGTTGTTGAAACCCATAAACAAGGACAGCCATGTACGCTTCAAGTCGATGGTCATTATAAACCAAGATTTCTCACCTTCCCGAATGAAGAGGTCACGGAATATTCTTTTTAAGTACGCATAATCTGGCTTGTCATCAAACCTCAAGGACCGACAGTAGTGAAAATAGGAAGCAAACTCAGTTGGATAACCACGGCATAAGGCCTAAAACATATCAAACCCTGTTATATTCAAACCCTTTAACAAAATCATTTCATGAAAAATAGATAACGAGGACAACATACCTCAATGGAAGTAGACACCTTCTTCTCACTAATTTTTTCATACTTCTGTTTTTTGGTGCCTGCTTTTAATCCCTGCCAAGGAAGACTGCAAAAGAAAAGAAATGTAAACAGTATGCCAACTGACAGCAAATAATGAGGTGGAGAGTTCACAAAGTGTGTAATTACCTTCCTCTTAAGAAGTACATAAGAACGTAACCAAGAGATTCGAGATCATCCCTTCGACTTTGCTCTAAGCAATAGGAAAAAAAATCAATCATTTAATTGTCACAATGTAAAATTGCAAAACCGGACAGAAAACGATCCACCGAAAAACAGATGCAGAAAGACAAAGGCACATACCAATCCCCAAATGAGTGTTCATGCTTGCATATCTAGCAGTTCCAGTCAAGTTCTTATTCTCTCTGCAACATTTGGCATGTTAAAATAGTTACAGCTTCACAAAATAAATGCAGTCAATACCAAGATACCACACAGTAAGTCAAAATACTGACACTGCTTGCTAAAATACTAGACGCCAAAAACAGGTTGTTAAGGACTGAATAATATAGACATCCCAGCATCCTTTTATCAGTACAAATCGCTGGTTTTCAAACTTCAAGCAACTAAAAGGCAGATAATCAGAAAATTTATTGACTCCCATTAAATTTCACTAATTTTTGCAATTGTTTACAAACTGCTAAAGGAAGAAAAAAAGGTTTTATCACATGCATGTATAGTTTTCTCACCTGTAAGGAATATGTTGATGGGTAGAACTATCCCTGTATTTCTTTGCCAAGCCAAAGTCAATGACGTATACCTTAAGGTGAACAAAGAACAACCAATATTTCACCAAAGATACTGAGAATTACAAAGTAAATAGAAACTGACACAGAAAATAATCACATGACTGTATACTTCAAACTAAAACCTGATTTGCACGTCTTCCCAAGCCCATAAGAAAATTATCTGGCTTGATATCTCGATGAAGAAATGATTTTGAATGAACAAACTCAACACGATTGATCTTAAAAGCAAAAAAAATACAAAAAAGTTAGCACTTCTGCAAATAATAATAGTGTTAAAAAAATTGAACGAAAGATATCAAATGCATACACAAAGCCATGCCTACCATCTGATCAGCAAGCATAAGAACTGACTTCAATGACAGCTTCCTACTGCAGAAATTGAATAAATCTTCAAGACTAGGTCCGAGCAAATCCATCACTAGAACGTTGTAATCTCCCTCAACTCCAAACCATCTCACATTAGGAATACCAGCTGCGGAAACATTTAAAAGAAAACAATCAGACAAGAACCAGACAACAAACAACTGGCTAGACAAAAAAAAGTCAAGTTAGAAACCCAATTTACAAATCAATTAATATATTTGAAGTATTCTCGTACTTCCTCCTTGAAGAATTCTGTATAACTTTGACTCGTATAGCAACTGAGGATGCTTGGTCTTGACATTTTCCTAAAGATTATAACAAAATGAAACACAAATTACTTTCACTGAAAACCCTAAAGTTTAATTCAACTCCATCCAATTGACTAAAAAATAAACTTTTCAATCAATCTCAACACACAAGTTCATGTATTATCAACTTATCATATTCAACATTGCAAGGTCTATAAACAATAAAAAAACAGTAATTAACAAGATCAGAATCGATTAACACAAAATTAACCAACACTCACAAGCTTAATTGCAACCTCCTCGTTAGTCTGAATATTAGTACCTGAAAAAAATTTAAAAAAAAAAAGAAAACAACAACAAAAAAAAATATATTAATCTCTATTAATCCAAATAAAAAATCGTAAACACAAGCGAGTGAAATTCACGCACCGAGATAGATCTCTCCAAAGGAACCACTTCCGATCTTCCTTCCGAGACGGAACTTGTTCCCCACGCGCGGCTCCATGAAGCCGTATTCACAGCTACACAAAAATCAGCAACAAATAATCGAAGGAACGAAAAGACGAATCGAGTCTATGTACAATCGACCGCACAGGATTATAAATTGTACGGACGAAACAATGAGAGATCTAAACCAAAAAATTCTAAACAATCGAGTCTTTCTTCAATTACAGATGCTAATGCCTACGAGAAGAGAAAACAGGAAGGGCGTGTTAGCGTGTGTGGATCGTTTTGGGAATTTTTTCCCCTTCAATCTATCGGATTCGAAGCTAACCCACCATTTTTCTCTTTTTTTTTTTATGGGTGTGTGCCGTGTGCGTTTTATTATTATTTTTTTAAATGTAATAATTGAATTTTTTTTTTTTGGAGAGGTTCGGAGGAGTGGGCACGCGCGGAGGGAAGTTCTGTGCAATGCTTCGGATAGGTTCTTGTCAGGTTCGGAGAGATGTCACGTGAGCTTTATCCGGGTTTGAGTTTTTGTCACGTGATATTTCCTTTTACTGTTTTTAATTATTAAGCTAAATAATTGTTCTTCTTTTTACGTGATGATTAATCCTTATTAATAAGGTTCAATTTTTTGTTTAATATTTTACTTAAAGTATAATAATTTTTTTTCGTCTAATTTAATATTTAACGTTTGTACCATAACTTAATTTAGAGTCTATGTTTAATAAAAAAATGATAAAATCTCATTTCAAAAAGTAGAATTAATGATTTATGATGGAATCATTTTTGTAGATACGACAAAATAAATAAAATTATGATAAAAAATTTAGGTTTGTTTTGATTTTTGAGTTATTTGGATAATTTCATCTTAATTATCATAATAAAATAATATTATTTTCAATGTAACACTGTTAGTAACATGATATTTTATTTATTTACTGTAATAATCAACACCTTAATTGAACTTCTATGAAAACGTTAAACGTTAACTTTGCCCAAAAACATATTGAACTCAATGCTATTCTTTTACCAAAACGTTGAATCCGAAATCGAACCTTATCCCTCCTTTATTTCGTAAAAATTATGTCATAGTATTTTAAATTTTGTATCACTCAAGTAATATAAAACTTGTTATAAAATCTTACAAAACATGCTTATAACCAAGGAATTGAAACTGGGAACAGCAACATTTTACCAGAAACTGAAGCATCTTGCTCTAGTCTTTTACTAACCGGCATGCTGTTGAATCTTGCTTTCAAGGGCATTTTTATCTGCCCCGACCACTTTGTCAATCTCCTTGCCGTTCTTTATGAAGATAAAAGTCGGCACACTGCTGATATTCCAGCGCGCAGCAGCGTCTTTCGCCTCATCGATGTCGACTTTCAAGAAAACGGATTTTGGATGCTTTGTTGCTAAGCTTGTAAAGAGCGGAGAAATGAAGCGACAAGGTCCGCACCACGACGCTGTGAAATACATGATAGCCAGCCGAGATGCTCTGGAAGCTGCATTGAGTTTGTTGTCCAATTCGCTGGCTGAATGTATGCCGATAACTTGCCCTGCTGAGACAGAAATATGTAAAAACTCTGCCCGTAAAGTTTGATCGGACAGAATCAGATCCCGTCTCTTCCAAGCACAAATCGCAAACAGTTCACGAGTTCAAGGTTGCATACCAAATCAATAATAATGGTTTCATATTAACATAAAAAATATATTAAATTCCAGCATTAAAGACTAATGAAGAAAACATCATGCATGCCTCTTTTGATAGTTATTACCTCTAAATCAAATCAGCAAGAAACACGGATCATGTAGCGAAGTATAAAAATGAAGCTCATCACTTAAAAATTTAACAACCTAGACAATTCGTAATGAGGAAGGCATGCGCAAGTACGCTTGCAATATAAAAGAAGTCATTTTCATACCTTCCTTAAGCGCAGACATGGCTTCCCTTTCCTACATAAAATCAGAAGAAATATATTAAGGAATGGCATCCAAGTTTTTGAATGAAGATTTGGTTATTAAGGCCGCTGACTTTGACGTGCAATTTAATTGAATTACGATGCTCAAATTTCAATTTCGTAAGAATTTACGTTGTCGAGAGAAAATTCACACCATATTAAACATTGACGACAAAGATAAACTAATAAAATAGAAATACTAAAAAACTGCAATTTTTTTAGATACTTAACCCTAATAGCACTTTGTTAGTTACACCAAATTCAAGGGAACAAGAAAAAATCAATGCAGTATTCCACTAAAAGAAAGCATGAATATCGCAATTTATCACAAGGCAAAATTTTCTAGTATTCTACTAGATTTCAATTTCATCACGATATCTGAAATGAGAAGAAGTTAACAAAAGGAAAGGGTACTGCAACTCACTAGCGCTTCAGCTCGCGTTTTTCTTTCATGTTCAGCCTTCTTCATCGCCTTTTCCTTTCGCAACCGTTCATATTTCTTGCGATGCTGTTCAATTTTATGTGCATTAGGCTCAACCTGTACCAAGAAATTACAACATAAATCAACAAATTTTACACTGAGAATATGGTCCAATCATTATACTGTATAAATAGAAAGAAACAAACCTTTTTTAAAAACACGCCAATCTCTTCATCGTAATCCAGCTTAGATGCTACATGCAAATCACTCGCAGCCCCTTCCCACTGGCCCAATAATGCCCTTGCCATTCCCCGTACTTTGTACCCTTTTGCTGAATCCGGGTTGATCTGTAACAAGTAAGTAATAATTTCTCACATTTGCTAAAATGGACAACAAAAAACCCCAAAAATACTGCAACTAAATAGTAACAAGATTGGGCAAAACCTGCAGAGCAGCATTAGCATCTCGTATTGCAGCATTAGGCTTCTTCAGTTTCACGTAGACACCACCTAAAAAAATGCACAGGAAGATATCAAACCATCTCAGAGAATCCAAAATCGAAAAAACCATTTTCACATGAGGAAAACAATACAAGGAATTACCTCTTGTTGCATATAATATTGCTGAAGTTGGATTTAGCATAATAGCTTCTGTTAGATGATGTAGAGCTTCATCCAGATTACCTAGAGAACCAAAAAAAGCTTAAGTGACAAACACTTAAAGAGAGAAAATCTCATCGTAACAACAAGAATTCAAAGTCCGTTCATACCTTCGGCGATTGCATCCATTGCTTTCGCCTTTTCAGCTTGAGCGGCTTCCTGCTTTTCCTCTGTAACTTCAACAGCAAGATCACCCATCTGCAATTTGAGAAAAACAAGTTTTCATTACTTGCATAAACCAGTTCAAACAACTGAAAAGGTCAGAAATTCCCCAAATTTTTGCTGCTACCTTCTGAGGAGGATCATTATCAGGTTCCACAACATCAGCCTCATCCAACTCGATATCAGACTCGACTATTTCATCATCAACTTTTTCATTCGGCTTCTTGACATCAGAATATTCTGACGACTTAGACATGTCAATATCATCCTTCTCCTGTATACAATAATCTTCAAGAAATCACGAAATAAAACCATTTACAAAAAAAAAATCTATCATCATAAAAATTAATCCTTAAAACAGGTGATGGAAAAAACTAAAAATTCTCAGCACAAAAACTCTGAAATTCTACAAATTTTATATTGAAAAAACAATAAGAAATGACATCCCACTTAACCTTTTAACTCTCAATTAAAACATCAATTTGCTAACCAAAACTGAGAAACTAGAAGAGATCAAACACATTAAAAATTACATCATATAAGATTACAAAAATTATACATGTATGAAAAAAAAACCAACAAGCAAAATTTAACAAAGAAGCAACAACTTGATAAAAGCCTCACCATTTTAGTAGTTGAAGGTGGAATTCGGGCTCCAAGACTGCAAACAAAAAAGAAAAAGGAAAGTATAGGCACAAATAGCAGAAAGTAGATTAAAAAAAAAGTACCTTAGGAGATAGTTTGTGAAGAAAGCAAGAGAAGGATCGTTGAGAATAGAAGGGTCAGACTTGCATTGTTGAATGAATTGTTTCAGTTGTGCTATCTTACTGGCCTCCATTGGAATCTATACCTCTCTTTCTCTCTCCTTTTTGCTTTGCTTTGCTGAATGTAGAACGCAGCAGAAGGATTTAGTTTAAAGAACGAACCCAGGTCTGGGTTCGGTCTTCGTATTTTCAGAGGGGCTAAATTGGTTTGGTTGATTTTCGTACATCTTCAGTTTCTTAAACTTAATTTAAAAAAAAAAACACAATTAATTCCTTTCAAAATAATTAGAGCATAATTTATAATTAATAATTGAAATAATAATTTGTTCCATCTATAACATTAATTTCAGGGCAAAATTCGTCATAAATCCTTATATTTTCCAACAATTTTCTTTGAAAATGGGTTATTGAAAAATTTTATTTTTCTTGTTGTCATAAATTGGGATTCAATAAGACTAATAATTATAACTGTTAAATACATTTAATTTTTGTTTTGTAAAAAAACAGTTTTAATTGTAAATAAGTGTTATGAAGAGAAGTTAATATTAGTGTTATCAGAATCGAAACAGTGATCGAACTGGAAAAGAGATTGTGTTAACCCCTCAGATTACTGGAGGATTACTTGAGTCGCGAAAAGCAAAATTGTCGCTAGGAAAATTCGCGAAGGCTCGCGTAGACTGAAAGAGCAACGAAGGAAGGGCCAAACTAATGGAGAACAGCAAGGTAGGTGTCAACAGTAATACGATTGCAGAACTTGGTGGAAATGACCGTTGTCAGGGAAAGACCACGTGCTGCGAGAATGTCGGCCACGTCACCAAAACGTGGTAACAAGCGCGAGCGGTTATCAAAGCGGGAAAAGGTAAATTTGAAAGATGTTTGTCATCCCCACGTTCTAGGGCGGTTGAGAGCAGTTGTAGTATCATCGTGGGCAACTGTCCAACTGCCCAGGAGAGTAAATGGTTGTTTGTGTGGAGTATATAAATAGGGCTAGAAAAAAGAAAAGCTCTCCGACTCTCTCTCTCTTTGCTTTTTGCTTAATTTCAGTTAGTTTCTTTTTTCCAGTTTTACTCTCCTTCGTAGGTGTAGTGGTAGTTATAGTTTCAGTCACGGTTTGTAAATCTCCAAAGTGCCAAAGGGAATCTTGAAACTTGTGCCAAAATAGGCTGAACAAGTTTGGCGACCACAGTGGGAGATTTGGTGGTAAAATTTGAAACTATGGCAAAGTGAAACACTCGCAGCAGTGCTTTGACTGGTCAAGATGTCCCTAGTGAATCAGGTGAACATTGGGTCTCCAATGAAGGTAGTCGATCTCCTGAAAAGTTGGGATCTAAGTCTTCTTCTTCAACTTGTATTCCCGGGACCAGTTTCCAAGAGTACTATGAAACAAAAATGGCAGAGATCGAGCGTAATGCAGAGTTAAGGAAGGATCTACTCAAGCGCCAACTTGATGAGATTTAGTCTCAGATAACAGTATCTTGGTCGCATTCTGAAGAGTTTTCGAAACAATGGAAAGATTCTGTCGTGACCAAGTTCCACGAAAAAAAATGTAACGCCCCGAAAATTCGTCTATTCTAAATTGGGATAAAGAATCATGGAATCGGTTGAAATGAAAAGAATAAATGTTTAGTTTCGAGTGGAATTATAAAGGTGAGATGAGGTACGTTTAGAAGTTTAATTAGAGTGTAATCTAATGTGCATTCATGGTAATGAATGAGTAATAATGTTAGAAGGTGTTAAA
>CANYCX011753933.1:0-14449 GCA_948193385.1 Breynia disticha f. nivosa | reverse complement strand
TATGTTATAAATTAATTAAAAAGATAGATAATAAATCTAAAATATATTAAAATTAATTAACAAGTCAAAATACCAAAATATTACACATATAAGATTTTAGTAATTAGAAGAGAGAATTTAATATATCTAATTTTACCGTTGTATATAATATGTTATGCAAATCAAAATATTGAAAAGACCATTCCGAAGGAGTTAATGAACAAGCATTTGATTTTCAAGGAATATGAAATACCTTAAATGAAGAAGAATTCGGGACAGTAAGGATTTATGAACCAAAAGAAAAAATATATATAACAAATGTTTGTGTAATTAATTAACGAATAATTAAGTAATAAATAAAACAGTCGAATTTTTAACCTTGTAATTTGTTTATTCACTATAGAAGAGTATCATAACAGTGTTAAGAATCACTTGAATCCACACATGTATTGAATGTTGAGAATCGGATTGGATTCTGCACTCGAAACTACACTAAACTCTTTAACGATCACTCTTATGAAGAGAGAGAAAATTTATAATTCTTATTTTAAATTTTCAAATTTCTAATCTGATTTCATTTCATAAAACGCCAAAAGAGGAGGATTTTATTTATAAAGGTTTAGACACCGTTTGATAAATAGATACATTTTCATTCAAAACTATATTTTAGTCACTAAACTAAAGATATTTATAATTTAATCTTTTTACCAAATAAACTAAAGGGCATCTCATAAAAGTTGCAATTATTAACAAATTATTAACAACGCATAATGTAAATTGACTAAACGTAAAACTAATTTGGTTAACGCAGCAGAATGAAATAGATGTCTTTAAAAACAACATCATTGTCGACCCCTCCAACTACAACCGCGAACGATGAGAAGAAAGTTAATGAATGCAATCTTTTACTCTATCATATTTACTCCGTTGTTGAATAATTTATGAGAGAAAAACACTTAATTTTCTCTATGGTGAGAAAAAAAAAGAAAAGAGTATGTTCTTTTTTTTCTGTATGTTTTCTCATTAGAGAATACAGAGAAAACATACGTTCTGTGAAGACTATATTGGAAAACTAAGATTTTCTTTAAATTTTATTTGTATTAGTAGACAACTTACATAATAAGTCTATATGTGTAATATTCAATTATATTGTAGACTCAAATATCTAATATATATTTATTTGGTTCAAGTTCTACGATTCTACCCAACTCATCATGATGAGTTTATTAATTCTAAAATAAACTATAATTAAGTCTCTTAATTTTATTTTATTTATTTAATACCCAACATCATACAAAAAAAACATTATTCTTTCAAGAACTAAATCCTTTACAGTTACCATATCAATAAGTGCGAATGAAGTTGATATTGGCGACTGTTATAAAAAATAAAAGATTCGTGGTCAGATAAATAAGAGATAAATTATTTAAAATACTCTTTTTTTTTAATTCTTAAGAAATGTCATTTATATTTTTTTAAATGTTTGGATCTTGTGTTTAACATTTAAGAATGTTCAAATTATATTTTACATAAGAAAAAAATGTTCAAATAATATTCATATATATTCATGTGTATCCTTTATATAACATTGTTATTTTGAATACCGATGAACATTATTAATGATTATATAAATTTTTTTTTATATATTTTCACATTATTTTAATTGTTAAGAGGCAAGTAATGAGTCAATCTACGTGCATGTTATAGACTAGTTTTCTACGGCCTTTTCCTACTAAAGTATGCATTCGCTCATGCAAACATAAGATTGCAAAGCCTAATCTCGTCATTTTCTCCTCTTTATTTTCTTTACTCCTTTAAATATGGTAACAACATTCCAAATTATATACATGCTACATACATAAAACTATATGTTAAATCTATTATTTCGTTTATTTTACAGAAAACTATTATTTCTAGAATTATTGGAGTTTGTAGTTTTACAAAATTTAAAAAAACTGTTTACTATTTATTTGTATTGCCTATGTGTTCTATTCCAATTTGCTTCAAATTCTAACATTTATTACGATAATTATGGAAGCTGGAGGCTTTATTATCTACTGAAAAACTTTAATTTATATACTAAAACTAAAAAAAATAAAATTATAACTCAAATTATACGTATGAAATAGGGGAGGCAATTTAGATTAACGTGTTGTAATCGTGTCAGTAATTTTTTTATTAAATATTATTTTTTATAACATAAACATTAAAAAAATTGAATTTGTGTCATTCGTGTCATATTTAATTGGCTGCTCTTTAACGTGTTATCAAGTTTGAGTAAAAGAGAGGAAAATCAGTAATGTTGAGGTGGAGTCGGATTGTGAGGTGGCAGTAATGGCTATTAGTGAAGATCACTCTTATAATTCGGTGTTTGGGTTGATTATCACTAATTGTAATTTCACGTTGTCTACTCTATAAAACGTGAGAGCTGTAATTATTAAGCAGATTGCGAATTCAGTTGTTCATGAACTAGTTTGAGTAGCGAATTCTTTTTCGAATCACTATGTCTATCGGAGTCATTCCTCGTATTTTTTATTAGAAAAAAGTATTATCAAGTCAGAAACTGTAGTTACCTTTCTGCAACTAAAGTTCTTACAACTGATATGCTAAAACCTAATATGTCAAGATTGATCCGAAAACATTGGAGGGCTCCTGTTATGATCAATTGTTTCTTTTTTTTTTATCTTAATAATTTTTTATTATACCATCAAATACTTTTTTCATAATTATTGTATCGACTCCTTCGATTTTTAAATTACGAAGATAATTATCTTCGATGATAAATTTGAAAAGTGTGTAAACTATAGTTAATTTGATGACTTCTTTTGTTAAAAACAACAAAATAAAATCCTGCCTTTCATGTCCCACAACAAAATAAAAAGAAGGAAAAGAGAGATGACGGTGGGAAAATCAATATCAATGTAGCTTCAACATTCCATAAGATGAACGGCACAATTAATGTGGAAAGTTGTGACTTGTATAACCCATGGCTCAAGGCAGCCTAATGTTACTTTTACAAATTCACAATTTATTATTCGATAGCTCGATTATAATACAAAAACGAATTATACGAATTTAATTTTTATAATATTTATATTATAATTAGAAATACTTAATAAAAAATTGCCATCTTTACTTCATTTATTTCTCACTCCACCCCCTCTTCATTGATTTTGTTTTTGGGATGGAGAAATATGCCTCTACTTCTCCTGTGGCTTGATGAATGGCAATCCATATTAATTGGACGGCGTCGTACTTTAATCATTTAATGCTTTAAATCAACATGTTTATTTTTTCTTCTAAAAAACAATTGATCGACGTTGGTATCCATCCACCTGTGCCTTTATTTACGGTTAATGCAAACTGATTTATGTCACATTTGTAAATGTTACTAAAAATGCTGTTATACTTGTCAATTTAGAATAGTCTAACACTAAACGATATATAAAGCAAAAAAATTGACGTGACATGGCACCATATATGTGACATAAATCTATCTGTGAAAAAATAGTCGACCAATCAGTTTTAATACAAAAGTCAAAACTAGTGGTTTATTGTTCGAAAATGACAAAAATTGAAATCGAATTGGCAGGTTGGATTTTAGTTCAAAATTATGTTTCTGAACCGTGAGTTCCTGTCCTATCTATACCAATTTCGGTCTGATTCTTTTTTTATATTATTTTTTGTCAATTATATAATAAATATTTTGCTAAAATTATTTATATTTTTTAATGTATCTAATAAATATATTGCAAAAGTGATCTAATAAATAAAGATGACAATATCTTGATATGTTATTAGTTTGAAATCACTTATGGAGGAGAAATGACTTGGTTTTGTAATTAAATTTAAACTAAACTTTACAAGAAAAGATAAAAATATCACAACTAAAAAAACAAATAAGAAAAAAATATTACAAGTCACAAAATTAAACTCAAACTACTCTAAATTGGTAGTGATACTAGGAGGTATAGACAGTAGAATGAGTAACAACCTCAGTCTCTTCATTATCAGATGAAGATAATTGAAGACAATTTCTTGATTGTGATTCGTAATTCAAGACTAATCATCAATACAAATATGTGCTTCTAAAGAAGTGACCTTCACGTTGGATTTTTTTTCGCATAAAATATTTTCCCCTTGGCAATAAAGTTGTTTCACGGCGACAGTTGAGGCGAGAATGTGTAGCACTTGTAAATTCACTTTTGCTAGAGTTGAAAAAGTGAAGTGATATTGTTTCCATTAATCTAAAATTTGAAAATCATCACCAATCTCAAAGGAAGTTGTAAGATGAATCTCAAACTTGGTGGAATAGGTAGAACTAGTAGTCCTAAATTTCTTCCGTCTATCCGTAACAAATTGTGATCTCAACCTTAATCTACGTAAGCCTCACTTGGTTGAAGATAAATAGACTAAGGAAGTGCAACTTCCCAAAAATTAAAAAATAGAGTCGCTCGGTTGAAAAATCGGTTTGTACTTCTCGGGAAGTGAATGTCTCAATTTCTTTAGTACAAGGGAAGTTAATTCCCTAAGGGAAGTACAACTTCCCCAGAGAACTTATTTTTTATTCTAAAATTATCCTTGTCTTCTTTAAATAAATTTAATTTTAACTATTAAAATTTATATTAAAAAATATTTCTTCTCTAAAATATTTTTCTTTTTACCTACTTATTGTTTATCAAAAACAGTACTAAAAAAATTTAATAAGATATCATTTTTTTTGTGGGTTTAATTATGGATGCTTCATATTAATAAAAAAAAGTGGATTAAAGTTTAATTTTGGTTGTAATAATTGTTCAAAGTTGTATTTTTTTACTAGAACTAATCGAACGTATTCAGATCTTTTTAACAAAAGTATAATTGTGTTTTAGGGGTAATATTGTCTTTGTTTACATAATTATTTTGTTAAAAAAATATTTTTAAAAAAATAATTATACTTTTGAAGAACCTTAAAGTGAAATAAGTAGTACTTTCTTACACTTTTTAGAAAGTGTATTTCCTGAGAAGTGTACTTCTTGGGAAGTTCATTAAAATGAACCAAGCGAGATCTTAGTTGTGATGATGAGTAAGCAAAAGTAAAAGGATGAATCGTCAATAAAAATAGTAGGAGAAAAAGAAATTAAAAATATATTAATTAAATTTCTAATTCTACTAACTATAAAAGAAAAATTAATACAATCATCATTTGTAAATACAAAAAAAGAATAATAGTAGTTTAAATATAATCTAACATTTCAAATGTTTTAGTTAACCTAGGATAAAAAATAAATACAACAAGATAAGTATTAAGGATAATATTCAAATAATTAACCTTTTTTCATTCATTTCAAAAATAACATCTTTAAATTCATATTTTTTTCACCTTTATTAATTGCACCGATTATATTTAAAATTTATTCTAAAAATTCATGTAAGGTTGGTCTATAAACATGACAAAAAAAAACATCATTAAAAATTTGTAAAATATACATATTTTTTTCACAAAAATTCAAAGTAGATGGCAAAAGACGATAAGAAGACATATATTGTAAAGCAAAAGAACATAAAATATGTTTATATTCACTAAATTGACTAAGTAAATTATAAGTTTAATTCCATTTATAACGTACTTCTTTTGGAAAATGTTTTGGTGAAATATTAATTTGTCCACAAAATTATTCCAATGTCTCGCAACTCTAGGCTTCAACCAAATATAAGTTAAGACATATTTTATTTCTTTAAAACCATCTTACACACACAAATTTAAAATACGACAAACACATCTAATATGAAAAAGTACCACCAAAATAAGAACTACAATACGTTTTTAATTCATTTATTGATGCATTATTAACCAATAAATTATCAAATGAAATAGAAAATTCTATTAACTAATCCGTAATCTTTTAAAATATTATTAAATATGATAACAATATTAGACATAGTGTGTAGTTCATCAAAGCCCCTATAAGCTAAAACTTATTTTTGCAGAATAAGTTTTTCATCAATACAATGACAAGTAACATCCATGTATGAATGAATCTTAAAATGATGACTCTAAAATATCATTACATATCGAGATATTTATATCATTTGATTTAAAGTATTCTATTGATTTTTTTTGTTTATAATTTTTTTTGTATTTTTTTTAACATGATATCTAGAAAAAAGTTTAAATGAAGGTTGTACATATTTTTTATCTATTTTTTAGTACCAACCTTTTTGAAATATTAAATGTCAAATGATAAACACTAACCATTTCAGCAAAACAAACTAAATAAGCATCACGATTATAACAAAACAAAGAAGGTTGAGAGGAAGAAAATACAAACCGACTTATTTGTGTTTGTACTACATTTATTCCAACTTTGTAGGGATGAGAATTTTTTAATTGTCTTATAATGTCTCATAGTTTCCTTCATGTTTGAATATATACTCGCTAGAATAAATACAAAAAAAACACTAAATAAATTAGGATCATTTTCTTTGCTTTCTTTTCTAAAATAACATTTAAAAATATCATAAATATGAGTTCTTGAATATTTTATTCTTTCACCTCTTTCTCATTTCTTTAGGTGGGAGAAAAATTTGCTCAAAATTGCTTCCTTTGAAACTAGTCATTTTAAAAAAACTAGAAATGATTTTTTCAAAAGTGTTACAAGAAAAATAACTTCAAAAAATATAAACTTTTGGCAAAATTGAGAAGTGTGATTTATGAGTGTAAGAATATGGAAGTTGAGAGAAAAATTGTGAGTAAAATAAAGAAGAAGAGGTATTTATAGAAAGAGAAAAAAGAGAAACAAAAGTTGGATGTTGGAACTGTCGGTTCATGGTCCTAGAGCTGTATAAACCGGAACAGGAATTGAGGCTTATTGTCTTTCATTATCAGATCGGTTATCACTTTTCCACAAAGAAAGAGTTTTATTACTAGGGCTAGGATTCATTTTCGTTTGACAAGATGACTCTGATAGCATGTTAAAATCAATGGGTCCTGCACACGTGTAAGAGCTTAGGAACGATGCATGTTGTGAATCTTTTAATACAAAACCAGTTGATTTGTATAAGACCCACAACTCTTATCATTATAAACCGTTTGATACTCTTTTACTCATTCGTTGTGGGACACATTTCCAACACTAGTTGGACTAGTTCAAGTCTGGTTCAATGCTTTTAGACCCATTTTTTTCACCTCTATCTTTTTTTTGGCTACATAAATTTATAATGAGAGGATACTGCCCCAGTATAAGGACAGAAAAATTCTTCAGACTCAAAGAGTGCTTACAGTGATATCATGACTCTAAGGAGACTAACGAAAATTCGAACATGCAATCGTAAGAAATGAATGTCTTGTCATTATTTACCTTTAGACCAACCCCTTATGACTCACATCTATCTTAATCTATGGTGTGTGTTGAGAGCTTTTAACCAGCATATGATGTAATTAAATTTATTTAAGTTTGATTTAGTTAAACTTTGTTAAACAAGTGACTTGTCAAGATATGTACTATGTGTATCAAATATATGTTGTAATAATGTGTCAGCATTTGTATTTTAATTGATGTTTATCTATCATTAAGAATTTTATCTCATCTAAAAATGACAAATTTAGAGAAAATTCATACATTCCCAAATTTTTACCATTGTTCTAAAATTAGTGCAAATGATACAAATTTTTCTTGGTTTTTTATCACAAAGAATAAAAAGGAAAACATTTCAGTTTCCCTGCCCATTTTAGGCCTTCAGAAAAACCTCACCACAATTAATTATCAAACAGTTTTTGTAAACATTTTCCAAAACTAACTACAAGTAACTCTCAAATACAATATCTAGATATCAATATAGTTTCAATCTATTGGTGAATTTTTGTACGATGATTGTCTTTAATGGGGATTTTTTTATTTCATTGAAATTGTACAAATTATATAAAAATTAGAACTGCTTCTTTACTAAACAAATTAAAAATTTAAATTTATATATTTTTACAATATCTAATAGTAATAATTTGATATCGCATTAAATTTTTCTTTAAAAAGAATCATAATAAAAGTATCCGATCTATTTGGTATAGATTGTTTGTGATGAAGTATTTAGTTTGTTTACATGTATGAGACACTAACACAAACATATATAGTTTGATTCCTGTTTGGTGGAGAACAAATCTTTTAATACCTTCAGTTGTTTATCTTTACACATGGCATCGTCTAGTATCTGTTCACCCTCTTCATCGCATCCTTCATCCACCAACTGCCTCCAAAGTTTTGTCCAAAATTCATTAAAGGAATTTATTGATTATTAAATTCTATTGTATTTTATCTGTTCACTCACGTTTAAAATACGACACAAATTATAAGATTTTAATTTTTATATTACTTATGTCATAAATAATAATATTTGATATAAAATAATATAACATGATTATCACACGATTAACATGAATTAACAGGAACACTAACATGAACTAAATTAGAAAAATAAATCAACAAATCTATGAGCAAAGAGCACAAAGTTTATCTTCTTAAAGTGCCCATAAATACTTAAAAACAAATGTTGGGTTTTTCGTAATTTTTTTTAATAAAATTTTAGACAAGGGGTCGGATTAATCCACGAGTCAAGTGTAGAGAAATCTTTATTGGAGAGTTTGACGAACCAGCAGATCTAGGTCTATATGTCTCCGCTGACGTCGCTATAAAATCAGGGATCGAACCTTACATTCTCAGTGTTCTAGTTGTGTTGAATTCACGGGTTAAGGGTTGGTTTTTCAATAATTTGGTAGACATGTTATAGATTTGAAGACTGGAAGCCAAAGTAGGTGAATTGAAGCAAACCCAAGTGTTCCAAATGTCCACTCAACTCAATCCAATAAGAGTATCAAAAACACTTGTTAGGAAACTAAAGTTTAAAAGAAAATCTCAAGGCCACATACAACTTGTGGCTCACAATCAAACTCCTTTGCTTACGTGGCTTCCACTTCTTTCTTAAACGGATCAAAAACTAACTCCCTTCTCATGCCAACACAGACTCACTCCCTCCCTTCTCTCTTACAAATCCCTCTCGCGCCCTTTTCAACATAACTATATCAACCATGCAAGTATCTTGTCCTAAAGACTCTGCTATCACTCTCTTCGGCAAGATAATTCCTCTTCCCGCCGATAAATACTCTCCTGCTGCCTCCGGTGATGATTCTTTTGATTCTGAGAGACTTGAGGAGGACAATATTGATGAAGAATATGAACATGTGAAGTTACAATTCTATTGAGTCGACGTAAAGACTCTATCTTTTGAGAATTTGAAGATGACCCTTTTGTTAGAATCGTATAAGAATCAAAGGGTCGGATTCAGTTTTCTGCTTCTTTCATTTCATTTTGCTTACTCTCTATGGTAAGCTTAAGCTTGTGTTCTGTTTTTCTTAACAACTTTTAAATGATTTTTCTCTCGTTGATTTCTGTGTGAAAGTTTGTTTTATAAGTTGGCTTTGACATTAAAGGAGATTGTGTAGTGTTTCTTACCAGATTTGTTTTTTGGAGTTAAATTTTCCATATATGGTTTTATTGTTAAATTCTGGTTCTGATCTTTGTTAACGATATAGCTTTTCTGAACATCAAATAATCAAAATGAAAGATTATACCTTAAAAAGGTCTGACCAGAAACAATTACAAATCACTGTTTATAACGATGAAGATTAGATAAATTATATGCTTATTTATCCGATTGGAAGGTTGAAATTATAATTTTTTTATCTGAATTTCCACACACTGATTGAGTAATAAAATTTTCTGTGATTGAGTAAAGCATAATTTTCTTATTTTTCCTGAGATGTCCAATAATTTCTATTGGTTTTTTTTTTCTCGGCCAAAATTTTCACTTCAAATCCCCAAAATCGAAAATTTTGTTCCTTTCAGATCTTGAACTTTTCATGATTAATTTTATTAGTTTCTCTTTTTAATTTTCATGATCATGGCTTTGGACACAGATTATTTCTTTTTGTTTTTCGCCTTAGTACAAATCAACCAATTTTTTTTTATATAAGTTTGGCCGGTCGCTACCAAATATCAGCAGAGACTTGAATGGTCAATAAATAATTTTAAGTTAGTAAAAATGAGAAAATACTGAGGCACAAACCTGCTATTAGAATCAAGTAAAGTTCATCTGTGGAATATTAATTATGGTCATGCCAGAATGTGACTAAAGTCTTTGAAGCATTTAATTGATAGAAGTAATACATTGAATTTCAGGATTGTTCAGCAAGTAAAGTCGTTGAAGATAATCATGCTCCATCTTCT
Source organism: Breynia disticha f. nivosa (assembly GCA_948193385.1). Classification (NCBI taxonomy): domain Eukaryota; kingdom Viridiplantae; phylum Streptophyta; class Magnoliopsida; order Malpighiales; family Phyllanthaceae; genus Breynia; species Breynia disticha. Next base: position 4,211 of record CANYCX011753933.1, on the reverse strand, counting down.
GATTCAGAAAAGTCTGCGGATCCAGAAACTTCACCGGACACTAATGTCAATCCTAAAACACCGACTATCACTGAAGAATCTGCAAAATCTAAGACTTCTACAACAGAGAGTGAACAGAATGATTCCGCAACAAATTCACAGGAGAAGACTCTTAAGAAGCCGGATAAAATCCTCCCTTGCCCGCGATGCAATAGTATGGACACGAAATTCTGTTATTATAACAATTACAACGTCAATCAACCTCGCCATTTCTGTAAAGCTTGTCAAAGGCACTGGACTGCTGGAGGTACCATGAGAAATGTCCCGGTAGGAGCAGGACGTCGTAAGAACAAGAACTCTGCTTTACATTACCCCCACATAACCATCTCCGAGGCACTTCAGGCGGCTCGTATTGAAGTTGCTAATGGAGCACACCATCAAGCACTTAAAACTAATGGTAGAGTTCTTAGCTTTGGCTTGGATGCACCAATTTGTGATTCCATCGCTTCAGTACTAAATCTTGCTGATAAAAAGGCAGTGAATGGCACCCGGAATGCTTTTCATGTTATTGAAGATCAAAGGATTAGAGTCCCTAATTGTAAAGCTGGAGAAAATGGCGATGATTGCTCAAGTGGATCATCTGTGACTCTTTCTAATTCAGTGGAGGAAGGAGGCAGGGTTTGTCCGCCAGAATCTTTTGTTCATAACATCAATGGAGCATATCCTTCTCCGATTCCATGTATTCCTGATGTCCACTGGCCATATCCTGCATTACCACCTTCAGCTTTCTACCCTCCAGGAATTCCAATGCCATTCTATCCTGCTTATTGGAACTGTGGCATGACAGGCCTTTGGAACATCCCTTTATTGTCACCGCCGAAGACATCATCAAACCAAAAGGTTTCAGGAACCAATCCTAATTCTTCTACTCTGGGGAAACATTCGAGGGACAGTGACGCGAATGAACCAGAGGAATCAAAAAACGAAAAACCAGCAAAGCATAAGAATGGAGGCGTTTTGGTTCCAAAAACTCTCAGGATAGATGACCCTAGTGAGGCTGCAAAGAGTTCTATATGGGCAACACTCGGAATAAAGAATGAATCTTTAAGTGGGAAAGGAGGATTGTTTAAGGGTTTCCCATCCAAGTGTGAAGAGAAGAAACACATAACCGAGAAAACCTTTCCGGCTTTGATGGCAAACCCTGCCGCCTTATCGCGGTCCGCGAACTTCCATGAGAGCACCTGATCAAATGATATCAAGTCCATTCCCCACATAACATGATCCTATGCTGATCATTCTGATTCCTAGTATTGTGCCAAAGTAAGTTAGGTAATTGACAAAGAAGGACGAGGTTAAACTTTTTCTAGTTCAATCTCTGGAGGAAGGGTTAGTGTGCGCTAATTTTCTTTTTGTAACAGATGGTTCTTGTTTTAGCAGAGTTTCTCACTTTATTGTTGCTGTAAATATTCGTTTACATCTGTGATATACTTGGCTAGGCTTGGAGAAAAATTCCTGAAACTCACCAAATGTCTAATGTAATGTAGTAAAGTTTTTTGTTTCATGATCATAGCAGGAAAATGGGGTTTTTTCTGTCCATTTTCCACGCTTGTTTCCATGTATCATAACCAATAAAGCTTGGAATTTCTCATATAGATTTTCCCACAAAAATTGCAGAAAGAACCGTTTGAAACTCCACAAAATGGCAGTCGAAGTAACAGACAAGTAAGATATGAAAAAAGTGATGAGATTAAGGTGGAGGGTTTAATGGTGGGGCTAAAGGTGAAAAGAAGACCAATCCAATTAATTTTGCTTTATATAATTAAGTTTTTGAAGATAAACTTGAATATATGTCGAGGAAAATGGCTTTCGTTTTCATGGCGACCGCACTTACAGCAACTTGCTTGCCAAAACCCTCCAATGCTTTCTTGATATTTTCCTTCAGGTTTCTCTCTCTTTTTCCTCCATATAAATTTCAAATAATATTATATTGGATATCAAGAGGTTTGGCATAGCTGACACCAAAGTGGATTGCATGGTATGGTGTTTATTTTATTAAATTCTGATATTAATATAATAAATAAAAAATAGTAAAATAGAGTTATAAATTAATTAGATAAATATTTATTATTATAATAATATGTTTATATTGAGATAAATAAACTTTTAATTTTTTTTTCATTTTTATTTTGAAAAAATATTTAAATTCATGGTGGCAATTAATAATGCGTTGAATAATTATATATGTACATACAGCCTTTCATTGCAACTTTGAAAATTCTTATATTCTAAGAACCGTCATTTTTACTTTTGAAAAACCCTTCTTTATAAAAATTATTCCATTTATCAATTCACACACACATATATATTATTAAAAAAATATTTATTAGCATATTTGTCTTTTTTTTTTCATTTATCTTAATATTTTTTATGAGTTTCATTTAAATAATATGAAACGGTAAGCCCTTTAATGCTGAGAGGTTAGAGTCTTTTTTTTTCATTAAAAAATTGAATAAGAATATTAAAAATACAATAGTAATAACATATTTCTCATTTAATTTTTGTAAAATGATGATTAAAATCTCCTAGTAAGAGCACTTAATCGCGGTTTACCTGAACCAACCTATCAGATTGTTGTATAGTGACAAAAAAAAGGTCAAAAGAGTTAAGTTGTGATAAGATAACTAAAAACAAAATAGAACCGTTAATTTCTATACAATAATATTATTTATGAGGAAACATTTATAACATGATACAAATTAATTTTTTTAATATTATATTATAAATAATAATATTTAATAAAAAATAACACGACACAATTATAATACGACAAATGTGAGTGTGAATCCTAAATAATAGATAACGACAGGGTTTGATATGTATGAAGCTGAAAAAAGGTTGCATGAAAATGCATTTAAGAGAGACATCAACATCCAAAAACCATATATCTGTAATCCAAAATGAAGATATTTTGTAGTTGAAACTTAATATACACCACATTTTATGATCGAGTTGTTATGTGTCCCTTTTCATTATGTTTGGTATGAATCTTTTTTGGCTTTTGCTTTCTTTCTTTTTCCCTTTTATCTTTCATTTTTTGGAGGAAAGCAATCGTTCAACTCCTTTCGTCCATATGTTTGATTTTAGTTTCCAGCCAACTTTTGTATTGTATTTAGTGATATATTTAAGGTAAATAATTTTTAGACATGCAATATCTTATAATTATTTTCTCTTTTTCTTGTCTATATTCAACTCCTTTCGTCCATATGTTTCATTTTTTTTTCAGCCAACTTTTGTTTTCCTTTTAATTTTGAACATGTTATAGTGAATTACCTGGAAGTATACAATTAAAAAACACACAATAAAAATCTCGTTTAAAATAAAAAATTCTATTAAAATCCAACTCACTAAGAAAAAAGATCAAATATCGGATTTTTTATATGTTCAAATTAAACTTTAAAATTCAATTTGAAAAAGAGATAAAAAATATCTTTTGATAATATAAATGACGTTGACAAATTATCATCAGTTGTCTAAAATAGATTGCTCTTCACTTCTCCTATTTTAAGGTCCAATTTACATAGGACTAAAACTCTCCGAATTCATCACTTAATGATCCTTTTACTGATCAAAAATACAATTTTATGATAGGTTTAATCCTCAATTCTATGAGTTCTGTTTATTTTTGTAGATCGTATTCAAAAATCGACGATTAATCTTCGTTATTATTCTTTAAGCAACAAAAGAACACAATGGTTTAAAAAATTACTAATTACTAATTAATCTCGTATATATTGTATGATTAACAACACCTCAAACATGATCAAGAGCAATACTTAGACGGCAACACATGCAACTTTTTCTAGGAACGCATGAAAATATTTATTGTTTAAAATCGGCATATTTCATGCAATGCTTAGCTTCCAAGTCATGTTTTCTTTTTTTTTTTTTAATTATCTGTTGAAAATTTGGAGCTGTGACAGCTCTGACAGGCCAAAAGGTTTTAAAAAAATAATGAATGGATGGAAAAGAAGCCGTCTTGTCTAATATGTATTTACCTAACATTTAACTTGGTGTTATTTTGTGGCTAACCACAATTCTATGCTAAATATTACTCATATCTCATCTTGTATGAATAGGTGAACAATTCACAAGAATTAAAAAATTAGTTGTAAAGTTAATTTTAAGAGTATTATCATATGATTTTATAATATAATTTTTATTTAATAAATTAT